>VMDR010003448.1:0-72060 GCA_007922815.1 Macrotus californicus
GCTTTAAATTACTATAGCCATATGCTGTTTCAATAGTAAACAGGGAAATTTACCATACTTTTCTCCATTTTCATAATTTTCTTAACTCTTCTTATCTGATATTTATTCAGGTAAACAAAATAATTTTATAGCCTCATCGTACAATGCGGAACTGAGTCAAAGAGCATAAATAGCTCAAAGTTACACATGTCCTCAGTGGAAGAGGAAGAAAGCAAAATCCTGCCTTTGACATCTCCCCTGGCAGCTTTGGAGTGCTATAATTTTTTAGTCAAATCTCATGAAGTTTCTTACTAACCATTCTTTCCTTTCCTGTCGGCCTCTTTCTAGTGGCCATCACAGATATTGCACTTTCTCAAATCAACTTTATACGTAGGACGGTAATTATTTTCATAAAATAAAACATATTTAGCTCAACTTTTTTAGTTTACTTTAAAAGTTTTAATTGGTACAAGTTCATTGGCGCAATTGTCTGATATTTGGGGGTCATGTATTACCACCATTTGTTAGCAAAGACCAGCCCTTTAGAAGGCATTTATTAAAAAGTTAGTGAATAAAAGTACAATTTTATAAATTTCATGGGTTTTAATAGTAACAATAGCATATACAAAGACCCTCCAAGTGTTTCTTCGTTTCCTTTCCTCCAGAACATTATCTAAGAACTTTCATGAATAACTCTCTTTAAATTCTCCCTCTAAGCTATTTCTTGTGAGATTTTTTTAAAAATCTTACTCCATGTCCTTTCTCTTAGTCCTTCTATGAGTGTTCAGTTGGCACAAAGGTGTCTAGACAGGGGCGCAGAGGGGACTGGGAGCCAGCCTGTGCCAGGCAGTCACGCTGGGCCCTGGCTACCTCTGAGGCCGCCCAGCAGTAGGGCCACCTGTTTGTAATTCCCACAAAGACGCGGGATGTACAATACTACAGGTGTGGGCCTGCGGTGCCTGCTGTCTCTCGGCTGAGACCCCAGGCTCAGTTTCTTCCCTGCTCATTTCCTGCCCCCTCCTTGCCTTTTTCTTCTGCCCTTCTTCCTTCCTAACCTCATCCTCATCCTATTTCTCCCTTATTTCTTCCCCACCTGTAAGAAAAGGTATTGTGTAAAATTAAATTTTTACACAAAAGACGAGTACATTAAAATTCTAAACTTAAAATAAACTAAGCTGAAATACGTATATACGCTAAAAGCTTAACCAAGCAAAAAGTACAATAATAAAAAGAAAAAAATCCAGAGAAGCACTTATCAGAGGTTGCCTATATTACCTCTCATCCAGGAGTATTTGATATTATTTAACCTTTACTTAGCCAGTGCGTGGCAAATGCATTAGTGTTTAACACAATCCAGCACAAAATTTTAAAGGAGAAAAAGGAACGTAAACAGAAAGTTTAGGCCCACTATTCATCCAGGATTAAGGACTGACAGAATTGATTCTCTCCTGGATTTGGTTCAGAAAGAAGGGGATAATACTACTTGCCTAATTAACTAGAACGCTGGGTAGATTAACGTGCTTTGCCAACATTAATTAAAGATGCAGGGAGTTAGACGAGGCCAACGTGTTATTAGAGAAAAAGTTTTCTTCCCTTTAATCAGGTACCTCCTGCTGGGGAGGGCAAAAGGATGATGTAAGGACCAAGGAATCGGGGCTCAGCCCTGAGGGCTGCCAGTGACTCAGCCATTCTGTGCAACCACGCACTTCCTTCCTGAGCTTTCTGTAAAGTGGGGTAAACAGAAAACATTCTGGAATACAGGTGATTGTCATGTCCGCTATCTGAGCAGGTAACAAACCCTACCATGCTTTCTCCCCCCCGAGGGTTGTTCCACCCCCATGGAAACACTGGTAACACTAACTTCCATGCCCTTACAAAGCCTTCCACAACCAGCTCTTACCTCAGCCGATATTTCCAGCGATAGAGTCAAGGAGAACTCAGCACCGAGCAGTGGGGTCAAAAAGCGCTTGGACGAGTTTCTTCACCTTCTGAACCTGTTTTCCTCAGACTCCTCCTGTAAAATGGGGGCAAGAAATCAGAGGGCCGTTCTGAGGAACACATGAAACCACGTGTGTACGTTAAATGCCTTGTCCGAAGGTCGTAAGTATTCGATACCTAGTGGTTATTATTATTGTCATTAAACATAATCTCTCAAAGCTGATGGGGTTGGGGCGGGGCAGCGGGGGGAATGTCCTGTTTCTTCAAAGCTTCAAACACCAACTCGTATGGCCTTTCTCTGCGCGTGTCACTCAAAGATGGTGGGTGGGGCTTCACTCGGGTGGTCTCCGATTCGAACCTCACTCCGGGGATCCCTGCGAGAGGCGGCTCCGGGTAGCACCCGTGCGGGCACCTGTCCCTCTAACGACCCCGGCGGGCGCTGTGCGCGTTTGCAGGGGCTGAGCCCGGCTGGTGGGCGTGCGCGGGGGTGAGGGCGAGCGCGCGGCGGGACTGGGCGAGCGCGCGGCGGGGCGGGAGGAGCGGACGCGCGACTGGGCGGTGCGCCGCGCGTGAGCGCGCGCGTGGTCGAAGAGCGCGCGGCCGGCGCGGGAGCGCGCTTGAGTGCGCGCAGAGCAGGAGCGCGTGCGGTGGGACGGCAGACGCTCCTCCGCCCGGCGGCCGGGGACTGTTGGCGAGAAGTGCGCCAGCCCATCGGCTGCCCAGCGGCGCGAGGGCGTCGGGAGGCGGTCGGAGTGGACACCTGCGGTCTCCAGCGAGAGGGCTCCTGCCAGGTGAGTGAGAACTTTTCTATTGGCGACGGGGTTACAGCGGCGGGGTTACGTCCTGGCAGCCGGTCCCCTCTCCTGGCACGTCGGTGAGCCGGGCGGCACTTGGAGTCGGACGGGGGAAGCTGAGGTCGGGTGGGGTTCAGGTAGAGACCGGTGACCCCCTGTCTATGACCCGCTGCCTGCGTTTCCCACGGCTCCCTGCAATGCAACTCTTGCTCGGATCTCGTCTAGCGCGCTCTCCCTCTCCTCCACCTCATTTGTCCCGTCTCCTGGGAGTGAGGAAAGACTGGCGCACTACGAGGCCACCGTGAGCGAGGCCACCGTAGTCAGCCTGGCGGCCTCACTCACAGGAAACCCGGTCCCTCTTTTGGGATTTCAGGGGTTCGCGTGCACCCTCGATCGCGGGCTTTGGGGAGGAAGCGGCGTTTTCCCGCTCGGAGGTGGTCCTGTTGGGGGGCGCTGGGTGGTCCGTGATTCGTGTTTAGCTCTGGGCGCAGAGCGGTCCGGGGTGCCCCTAACAAACCCCTGTCCCCGCTGCCCTTCCCGGAGCCGTGTGCGGGAGTCGTCGGCCCACTGGCGCCGTGGCCCTCAAAGTCCTCGGGACTCTCTGCCCCTTAAGAGGCGGAGAGGAGGGTGGGAGCCTGATGTTGACAGGAGGTGGCTAAAGCCACCTGTTAAACTTAGGTCCTGTTCAAAATGACCAGTAGATTTTCGTCCCCACCCCTGTTCCCCAACCCCTGACCCCCAACAGGTAACTGAATCGCGCAGGCAGGTGTAGGATCTGCCAGTGAGCCTGGGCGGGAGGGATTAAAAAGAGAGAAAATGTGGCCGATGTGATGCAATTTAACAAAAGGCAATAAAATAAACTCCAGTATTTCTCAAGGCTTTGAAACTTTCCCAGTATTGTTTTATGGAGCCTAAATTTAAGCATCTAGCTGCTTTTTTTTTTTAACCGCAGGAACTAACCTCAGAAAACTTTTAACTCTTTGCCAAAGTTAAGAGTTGGTGTAGGGCAGAAAACTTAAAGTGAGTTAAGGAAAATGATTTTTTTGTATTTTTCCCCCAAACAGGGTGAAACGTTCAGGTCTGTTGCTGGAGACTGTAGGAAGAAGGCTCCTTCTAGCTCCAGTTTTAATGGAGAATACATTTTAAACCTGTGTGTCTGAAAGGTATAGAAATACTAAACCAGGTATAAGTGTGACCTTGAGGAAAGTGCTTGCAGGAGAGATCTGTATTAAAGATACTTTGCTGCTTTGTTTGTTAAGCACTACACACTTAGTGCTGTAGCATGCACTGCGAAGTTTGCCCTCAAAGGTCCACGTCTGAATGTTACAGATTGTTTTTCTAGGTGGAGGAGGTATTTTCCTTCATGAGGTCAATGTGGAAATACAAACAAATGCCCTATTTACTTGGGATTGGGTGGGAAGGGTGGAAGTTGTCTAAAATCTCTCTTGCCAGACTTGACAACGTATGTATGGAATCTTGTGTATTTTCTTACCCAGACCAGTAATAGCCATTTTTAAGTGACTGGTTATAGATATTGGTAACAGCACGTCAAATGAGCTTTCCTATGAAAATTCTGGATGCTGATCATTTACAAGTAACACATTTTCTCCATTACTAGAGATCAGAAAGCCAAAATGGAATTGCAAATTTGGAGAAGGCCAGGAAGAGGGGAGAGAGATGCTTTTAAGAAAAGTTGAGTGTGTTTGACTCCATGATGGCCTCTGTGGGGGCTGCGGGAAGGGGGTAGGGGAGCGGGGATTTGCCTGTTTTGGTAGAAGCCCTGCTGTTCATTAATTCACTCAGCCATATTTGCAGACTGAGCACCTACGCTGTGCTGAGCACTGAGCTAGTCACTAAGCTTATAAACATATCTAGATAATGGCCATATGGCCGAAACTGATTAAAACCAGATCAAGTAAGCCTTCGTCAGGAGCTGAAGATACACCTGGTCCTGGTTCCAAAGTTCTCAGACACCTAAGAAGCCTATAGTTGTCACCCTGTGTTGATTCTAAAGATCATCTCAAATAACGGCAAGAGGTGGAGTGGAGCCTTGAAGCCTGAAGGGAGAGAGGTGAAAGGCTTGGGTGGAGCAGAGAACAGGAGATCCTCTGGAACACAAACTTCAAGTGCATCTTATCTACATGGTTGTGGGACAGCCGCCAGTGGCACAGAGGCCATTTGGGGGTAGGTGCCAGGGAATCCCAGGAGCATCCCAGAACTTGAGCTCTCCTTGGCTGCTGAAGGGAAGCATTTCGTTTCAGTTTCCATGCTCTTTCTGGTGGCAGTGGTGGTGGCTTCCTAGCCGCGCTCTAAGGAGGATGGGCTGGGCAACTCTCCTTCTGCTGTCCTGCACCATTCCCCTCTCGGATCTTTGAGGGAGTCCCCCTTGTCCAAAATCTGTTCACGTTGGCACAGTAGGGTCAATACAGTGGAGGCACCGGCAACAGCCTCTATAGAGAACTGCTGTGAAGCTGCACCTGTTGGTAATGCCCGTGTCCTCCTTTGGAACTCACAGCATTAATCTTGAAACCAATTTTAACAAAGTAGGTGCCGGGTTTATAATCCGTGCAGTCAGGTAAAGGAACATGTAGGGCAGAACACTCCACCTAGCCTTATTGGAGCAGGATGTGATCGCTCCTTATGAATGCGTATCTTCAGACTGGACATCTCCAAAGACCTTAGCACCGTGAAGACGTGATTCATATTCTCTCTCTCGCTCTCTCTCATCATATAATATTAAAGTTATCATTTTAAAGTATATAAATCAGTGGCATTAAGTATACTCACATTATATATGTTTACTTTTTCTGTAGAGGTCTATAGATATTCATTAAAAGAACTTTATTAATCACGTTATTCCTCACTTTATGTCTTCTTAACATATCGATAACTAAGATATATTGAAAGATCCCACTATAAAGAGAGGTTTGACATCTCCTGGTACTCTGAAATTACCTGTGCATACAACTTTATATTTTAATATCTAACAATATGCATTTGTAAGTTTATATTGTTAGATATACAAAGTCTAAAAGGAATTAAACTTTTAAAATTACATAGTTACTTTTATCACTACTGAGGTTTTTTGCCTTAAAGTCTATTTTGCTTCATGTAATATAACCAGAGTGATATCTTCATCGTTGCTATTGTTAATATTCGCTTGATGTATCTTCTCTCATCCTTTTTCTTTCACATACCTTCACGGAGTCTCCAACTGGTGTGGTTCAGTTGGTTGGGCACAGTCTCCCAAAGCAAAAGGTCGGTTCGATTCTGGGTCAGGGCACATGCCTTGGTTGCAGGTTTGGTCCCCGGTCGCAGTGCCTGTGAAAGGCAACCAGTAGGTGTTTATTTCTCACATCAACCAGTCAGTGTTTCTCGCTTGCACTGATGTTTCTCTCCCTCTCTCTTCCCCCCTTCCCCTCTCTCTTCCCCCCTTCCCCTCTCTCTAACAATAAATAAATAAAATCTTTTAAAAATTATATATCTTAACTGAGTATTGAAATTCAATAAACTGCACATACTTAAAGTGTCAAAAAAATATATTTACAATGTTGTGCAAACATCACTGCAATCTAGTTCCAGAACTTTTTCATCACCCCAGAAGGAAAACCCACGTCCATTAAGCAGTCACGCCCTCGTTACCACACTACTCCAGCCCCTGGCAGCCACTGATCTGTTTGCTGTCCCTATGCCTTTGTCTGCTCCGGATATTTCATGTAAGTGGAATCACACAGTGTGTGGCCTTTTGTGTCTGGTGTGTTGCACTAACAGTACTTGCAGGACACTGTGTGGCATGTATCAGCACTTCATTCATTTTTATGACTGAATAGCAGTCCATTGTATGGATGTGCCACAGTTTGTTTTTCACTCATCAGGTCGTGGACATTTGGGTTGTTTCCTGTTGTAGCTGTTGTGAACAATTCTGCTATGATCATTCGTTTACACACTTGTTTCCAGTCCTTTTGGGTCTTTACCTAAGAGTAGAATTTCTGAATAATGTAATAATTCAGTGTGAACCTATTAAGGAATCAACTGTTTTCCAAGGTGGCTGCACCCTTTACATTCCCACCAGCAATGTAGGAGGGGTTCAGCTTTTCCACAGCCTCACCAGCACTTGTGATTTTCCTTTTTTTTCTTAAATTGCCATCCTAATGGGCATGAAGTATTGGGTTGGACAGAAAGTTTGTTTTTTTTCATACAATGGCTCCAGTTACTGCTTAGTTACCTTTAACTTTTTATGAAACAACTTTTATTGTATTGTGACAGCTGTCATTTTAGTGTACATTAAAAAAACATCAAAATTGGTGCATTTCTGTGTAGCCCTTTTAATACTGAAGATGGAGGAAAATGAGCAACATTTTCAGCATATTATTATTTATTATTTCAAGAAAGGTAAACACCCAACTGAAACACACACAAAAAGATTTGTGCTGTGTATGGAAAAGGAGCTGTGACTGATGATAAAAAGTGTCAAAAGTGGTTTGCAAAGTTTTGTGCTAGAGATTTCTCTCTGGACGATGCTCCATGGTCAGGTAGTACAATTGAAAATGATAGCAATCAAATCGAGACATTTATTGAGAACAATCAACATTATACCACGCAGGAGATAGCCGACATACTCAAAATATCCTAATCAATAAAGTTATTGATGAAAGTGAAAAATGCGACCTTTATTTTATGGAAAAAAAATAAACAGGCTTTTTCGCCAACCCAATAGTATCTCATTGCAGTTTTGATTTGCATATTTCCCTAATGGCTAATAACATTGAGCATCTTTTCATGTGCTTGTCGGCCACTTACAGAGCTTCTTTGAAGAAATATCTGTTCAGCAACTTGATTGTATTTTATATTAAGCTTTAGTTATTTTTATAGGGTTCAGTTTGTATATTGTTTTCCTTGTCAAATCTTCATTCTATTGTTTTTTCTTTCTGTTTTCTCTTTCAGTCTTCTGTTGCTACTTCTAGGAGACTAGTTGTCTGACTGGTGCTTTGAAATACTTAATATTCTGTGTATTTTAGTCATTGATCCAAAGGCCTGAGGTGTTCATCTGTTCCTTCAGTGATACTTGTAGACTGCTAGGGCAACTACAGTGTGCTGAGCACTGAGCTGGTCATTTGGCATGCACAGAATCAGTCGTCCTCTGCTTCTGTTTTCGGTGTTCGCAGCTTACAATTTATCTTTTTCAATTAACAGGTTAATAAGAGCCTAGCAAAGGGAAAGAGAGCAGTACTAAACTGGAAGTGAGGGGATCCCCTCAGGTGTCATCACCAAATAGCTGTGTGATCCTAAGAATTTTGTGGAACGTGATTTCCTGGTTGGTAAAATTTGGAGCAAGACTAAGTGATGTCTCAGCCCTTCCCAGACTCTGAAACTAGAGATTATGAATTAATGATCACCACAGCTTTCCTTTACAAATCTCATTTTGTGAGTATGTTTAAAATAGTTAATTTTGTTCAACCTACTTAAAGGAATTTTCTTGTGTGAAAAAAAATGCCTATGTTCTTTTATATTGTACTAGACTAAACTGGTAAGTTTGGTTGATTTCTGCCTAGCACAATGGTGCATATGGGAGCCCTGGCCAGGTAGCTCATTTAGTTACAGTGTTGTCCCCACATGCCAAGGTTGTGGGTTCGATTCCTGGTCCGGGCACATACAAGACTCAACCAACAAATGCATAAATAGGTGGGACAACTAATCAGTGTTTGTCCCTCTCTCCCTTCCTCTGACTCTATAAAAAAATCAATGAATAAAAAAATTGTAATGGTGCATATGGTATTTTCTGTAAATACTCAGAGGATTTGAAGAGCTTTGTGAACATTAAGTTCCTACTATGCATGGCAGAACTGGGAATATAGAAATGAATAAGGTGTGTTCCCTGCACTTGAGAAACTGGGATTCAGTAGAGGAGAGAAACTAAATGTCAAGTGTGAGTCCATAGCAGAGGCCCACAAGTCTTTTGGGAGCAGAGGACAGGGATCCTTTCTTTCATGGGTGTCACACAATCTGTTGGAGAATGTGTCATTGGAGCTGGGCCACTAGGGGAGGATGGCAAAATTGTGGTTTTGATTATCATAATGAAGAATTTAGCCTTGACTTTGGAGCACTAACCCCCGAAGGGCGATGAGCAGGATGGTGATAGCAGACCTGTGTCCTGACTTCCCTGTGCAGTACACGTTTGTCTGCGGAGGGAGCAACTTGAAGTTGGGTGGGATGTCCAGGGCTGAGGAAGGGAGGGTAGAAAGACAAATGGGGGTAAGATGGTACAAACAAGAAAAGGGCACCAAAAATGTCAAATGTCAAGTAGAAGTTTTGGTGCAAACAAGATTTAAAAAGCATTATTCTAGACTGGAGAGCTAAAGACAGAGATCAGTTCTTTCTGACTCGCCAGATCAACTTGCAGGCTTTGGACCTTGGTCTCCTCGTATGCTAATTTGTCCTCCACACACAACAGATAATCAGTGAATGTGCTGATTGAGCTGCTACTCGTGTGGGCAGCTTCACTTTATGGATCACACACATTTCAAATGTATGTGAGGAAATTACGTTGTATATTAGACATTTTTTCTCTGTTGATCCCTATTGTGGTTTTAGAGCTCTATCTTCTGAGGAAAAACATTTTAGCATCTACATGTAATCCAAACTTAAACAAAAAAAAAATGTTAAGATCTTACTTATTTATTTTTAGACAGAGGGAAAGGGAAGGAGAAAGAGAAGGAGAAACATCAATGTGTGGTTGCCTTTTGCATCCCCCCTACTAGGGCCCTGGCCCACAACCCAGGCACGTGCCCTGACTAGGAATCGAACCAGTGACCCTTTGGTTCACAGGCCAGCACTCAATCTACTCAGCCACGCCAGCCAGGGCTTAAACAAAAATTTTATTTCAAGAAACACTTCACTTTTTTACAATGTTAATTATCAGTTCAATTCCAAAAACATTAGGTTATCCATATAAATTTACTGATATTCAGTTATATTTGAACTTCATAAATGACATCTTCATATGATTCAGTCTGATACGTGCAGGCTCTTAGGCTTTTGTACTGTGAAGGAAACCACCAGCAAAATGCAAAGGTAACTTAACTGAATAGGAGAAGATATTGGCAAATTATACTACTGATAAGAGGTTAATGTCCAAAATATATAAAGAACTCATACAACTCAACATAATACAAATCTGATTAAAAATGGGCAGAGAGCATGAATAGACACTTCTCCAAAGATGCTCAGCATCACTAATCATCAGGGAAATGCAAATTAAAATCACAATGAAATATCAACCTCACACCTGTTAGAATGGCTATCATCAAAAAGTCAACAAAGAGTAAGTGTTGGTGAGGATGATGAGGAAAGGGAGCCTTCCTGTACTATTGGGATTGCAAACTGGTGGAGTGACTGTGGAAAACAGTGGCAGTTCCTCAAAATATTAAAAATAGAACTACCTTATGACCCAGCAGTCCCACTTCTGGGTATTTATCTGAAGAAATCTAAAACACTAATTCGAAAAGATATATGCACCCCTATTCATTGCAGCGTTATGTACAATAGCCAAGATACGGATGCAGCCTAAATGTTCATTGACAGATTAATGAATAAAGATGTGGTACCTATGTACAATAGAATACTACTCAGCCATGAAATAGAATGAAATCTTGCAATTTGGAACAACATGAATGGACCTACACAGTATTATGCTAAGGTGGAAAAGGTCGGACGTACAAAGACAAATACCACATGATTTCGTTTTTGTGTGGCATGCCCCCAAAAGTGAATGAACAAAATGAAACGGGAAGAAACTCCTGGATACAGAGAACAAATTTATGGTCCCAGATTTGGGCTGGGGTTGGGGGTAGAATGGACAAAACATGTGAAGGGAATTGAGGATAAAAAGCCAGTTATAAAGTTAGTCATGGGGCTATAAAGAATAATGGCATATAGTCACAAATACTGGAATTACATATGGTGTCAGATAGGTGCCATACTTACTGTGGTGATCACTTTTGTAAGATACATAAATGTCTATAGTCACTATGTTGTACATCTGAAACTAATATAACATGCGATGCCAACTATAATTTTAAAATAATTTTTTAAAAGGAATAGTCAGTGAACTTGAAAATTCATATGAAAATGCAGGATTTTTAAATGTAGTACTTCTTAGGTAATTCTCACTTAACCAGGACGTTAGTTTTGTTTTGGTTTTCCAAGGTGGTGAGATTTACCAGGAGGTCTTTGTTATCACTTAAGTAATTATCAGACTCCAGTTGAGTTACTTAAATTTAGGTGCTTTGTTTTCTCCCAGAGAGGTTAATATATAGTCCTTGAACTTCTGATGTTAGTGTCATCTTAACTGTTAGTTGAAGTCATCCAATCTTTTCAGCAAACATTTGGTTGTCCCCATTTCTTGAAGAAGTGGTGAGAACCTCTTTTATCTCTTCTCTATTAAAACAAGGATATGAGCCCTGGCTGGTGTGGCTCAGTGGATTGAGCACTGGCCTGTGAACGAAAAGGTTGCCTGTTGGATTCCCAGTCAGGGCACATGCCTGCATTGCCAGCCAGGGCCCCAGCTGGGGGTGCGTGAGAGGCAACCACACATTGATGTTCCTCTCTCTCTTTCTCTTTTTCCCTCCCTTTCTCTGAACATAAATAAATAAAATCTTAAAATAAAATAAAACTGGGATATGAGTTTGTGCCCAAAGGCCTGGATTTTAAATGAGTGACTTGAGCGATTCGTCACCAAGCTCCCAGGCGGTATCTAAGCAGCGTCTGAGGAAAGGGAGCCTCTGTACACACACCCACAGGCTGCATGGACTTGCTCCCTTTCCCCGAACAGGGCTAAGGAAGGGATTTTGGAAGACAGGGTTAAAATTTGAGCAGTGGTTTTGTGTAAGAAGCACATTCTCCTGGCTTGGATTTAAATCTGTTCAGTGTGAGATAAGATATGTCAACCAGATGTCTGCTTCCAGTCTAACCCGGGGTTATAAATTTCAATGCTAAATGAGTGTGCTCTGAGTCAGCTTTGTTTGTTATAAAGATGAGTGAAAAATTTAGCTAAGAATTTGGACCTTCTCAGAAAAAAAATGATAAGACAATACGGTATAATTATTACTTCCAAGTAAAAACTACTACCCCTTGTCTCACCAGAGTAGCATTTAGTGGGTGCTCTTGTAGTATTTGCTGAACAGATAAAGAGAAAGCACATAAACTTGTTTAACAAAAGAACAACTGAAACTGGGATTTCCTTCTTTTAATTGCTAAGGAATCCAGAAATGCAGTTGGCATATAGAATATCAATTTTTAAAGTCAGCTAAAAATAAAACTTTGAAGCATCTGTCTTTGCAATAGAACTAGGTTTTCCCCTTGGTGGTGTTTGTCCATTTGCTTCCTCCTGGGTCATAATGTTTTGTTACTGTCAACTAATCTGAAATCTAACCGGGTTGTTTTCAGGTGAAGTTTTACTTCAGGAAAATCTAATTTCCACATCCTCTGTTCAATGATAGATTGCATACTGGTAGTAGGAGACTCCTTCCCTCAGGGCCTGCAAACCAGCCTGCCTGGGTGAGGCCTCTGTCCTGAACCTGTTTGCTTAGTGTAGGCAAATCAATTACTTTCATGTGGCTTATGGCCCTGAGGAAATTACTGCCTCCTATTAATAGTTGAAACTATTCACAATTGACACAGTCTGAAATCAACCTTGTTTTTCTACATTGTTCAGAAAGAGCTTTAAAAAAAAAAGATCTAAAATGAAAGCATGTAATTGCTCTGGAGAAGTAAAATTACTAGCCTTTAAAATGTTTAATTGTATTTAATACCCTTGAGTGCCAGTTAGAGCTTAAGGTCCTAAACTCTTACAGAAGACACTTCAGAAAAAAAGCAAAAAACCCTATCAGAGAAAAGGCAGCATCAAATGAAACAGATGCTAAACCACTGAGCACCTCGACTTTGAAAACTTCAGAACAAAACTAACTGCACTGCCAGCCCTCCCAGTACCAGCCAGCCTCAAGCCAAGGCAGGTTTTCCTGGGATTTGCAGTACAGGGTGACAACCCTAGTTTGCTGGTTTACCTAGTGAATATTTTTGGAAGCATTCTTTGCTTTCCAAGGTTATTGTTTTCTTGACATTGAGAAAGAGCACAAACTAAAGAAAAGTTATTACATATTTATTTTACTTCAGCCTATTTGTGTGGAGACACATTTTTTTTAAGATTTACTTATTTATTTATTTTTAGAGAGAGAGGAAGGGAGGGAGAAAAAGAGAGAGAGAAACATCAACATGTGGTTGCCTGTCACATGCCCCCCACTGGGGACCTGGGCAGCAACCCAGCCGTGTGCCCTGACTGGGAATCGAATCAGCCATCCTTTGGTTCGAGGGCCGCCACTCAATCCACTGAGCCACAGCCGCCAGGGCTGGACACCTGCTTTTGAAGTTAATTTTGGTCATGGGTCGCCTCTGTAGGCGTACATGCGTTCACTTTGATATTTATTGCATGTTAACATTGAGAAGCATTACTGACTTAGTGGGTCTGGTGTATCTCTTGATGCCAGTTTTTCCACATATTGTTTGTGAAGCTACGAGAAGCATCTCCTCTGTGGCTGTGAATAAAGTTAACCCCAATGCCCTTGATTGAAATCCATAGGTTAAGTGAGAGTAATTTCTCCCAAATCTGAAGGGTTTGGTCTCACGTACAATAAAGGGCATAAAGGTTGGCCACCACAATATGAACATGTTGGAGACACTCCTAAGTGTTTAAGCTTTTCTTTTAGATCAAAGGTCTGTTTTTTCTTTAAGTAATGGATACTAAGTCTATATTTTGTGACAAATATTTTCCAAAATTCTGTGGCTACATTGAGAGAGAGAGTGTGCGCGTGCTTTGCCTACAAGGAGCTTATAGTCTTAAGTGAAGAAAAAAGAAGTCCATGCATAAGAAACCCGATGTGATCTGTTGTGTCTGAGTGGCAAAATGGCACTGTGTAGTTAACAAATGGGGGCACATAAACAGTAAGGCTGGGAGGTGCCTGGTGAAGAGGTCAGGGGTGAGTAGCACTGTGAAGGAAGGCTTGGCAAGGTCTGTACAGTGTTTGAGCCAGGCTTTACAGAGAGGGAAGTGATGGGGGAGGCAGTCAAAATGTGGCTCACAACTAAGCAGAGCATTTAGGGGACCAGGCTCGATACAGGTTTATATTGTGGAAAATAAGGTTGAAGGGATAAGGTTAGGGCAGATTCTGAAGGGACACTTAAAGCCCTCTGTTCTTACAGATAGGTTCTTTGGCAGCGTAGATTAGGAAAATGAAAAGGGCCAATTTCGACAGGCCTGCGGTACCAAAAATAACCCAGGATTATTTAAGTACTACTTGCAATTCTTTGGTGAATGTTGGACTATTTGTTTTATTTTTAACAATGTTTTAGAGAGTAGAAAACTTGGAAGAAAGTGAACTGCAGAACAAACAACTACTTTTACCTCTCTGCTAGGTCAGTTAGTAGGTCACAGGTGTCCTATATGCATCTGCAGCACGCTGAGGGATGGGAGGCTCCAGAGACTGTACTTTGTGTGTGAAATGGGAGCCAGAGCTGAATTGTGCTTAGAATCACCCGATGTGCTGTGATAACTAGAGTGAAATTATTTTTATGGAGTTTGTCTGTAAATTATTTTTAGGGGAGATATGAAATGGTTAATTTAGTTAAGAATGTTGTTAAAGTCTCCAAGTTGAACAATATAAAAGAAAGAATTTCAGTACTCAGTTTCCTTTCAACTGATGAATTGGGTTAAAAAAACGATACAAAGGAGTCTTGGTATCATTCATAGCTTCATCACCTAGTTAATGTCTTTTTATGTCAGTAACTACTTTTTGTTTACACATGTTGTAGGAGTGAACACAGGACCAGGTGGAAACTATAAAAGTAGGACTGCCATCTTCTTTGTTCAAGTAAATCAGAGTGGAGAGCCTACCACATCCGCGCATGTTGGCATGAATGAACGTTGTCAAGAGCTACTAGCATTAGGGCTGACAATGACCGTTTTGTGCTCACTGACTGTTTCATCTAAGAGTGTGTACATTCCGCTGAAGATGGCCATCCTCCTTATTTTCACCCACGGCCTAACATGTGAAAAAGCCCATTCATGACTCAGAAACTGTTCCCACCGTAAAGTTCCTTCATCTTTAATGTTCTTGAAGGTCAAGAAAAACCTACCTTTTGATAATGGCTTGTTTGTTACATCATGATATTAGGATTTCTCATGGTACAGCTTTAAAGATAATTTCTGTCCTAAGATTGTTTTTCTAGAATATTGGAGGCAAATCTTCATAAAATTCCTGTGAGTGAAAGTAGGAGAGAATGAGATGATCGAAGAGTAGGGCTCGGGTAGAGCGTTGACCCTGCCCTAGTGTCGAGTCCGACATGGGAGGGGGGGAGGGACAACTTTAAGAAGCTTGTTTCTACCCCTTTCTCCGCTGAGCTGTGCTTCTGCTGCCTGTGCCTCAGCACTGTGATTGACAGTGGGTGACTAGACAGGGGTGAAGGGCTATAAACCTATATCATGGGGGTTAAAATCCTAGGACCCCCACCTGGATCTTCTCTTTTGTGAAGAGTTTACCTTGGCAATGAGTTGAAGCAGTTCTCTTTTAAGGTGTATTATAGACATGCTAAGCAAAATTAGTTCCACATCACTTGGTTAAGATGGGTAAGTTTCCTATTCATGCTCAGAGCTAGCATAGACAGCAATCACCCTGTGATTTTGTGTAGCCTGCCTGTTGGGAATCTGAGTATTTCAGGATATGACTCCCTTCCCCCTACCTAGAAGGGACCCAGCCTAATAGTTGAATGTGAGGGAGATTAATATATTGATATTTCCAGCTTAGATTCTTCCATAAATTGGATCAGTTCAACCTTTTCCTGGTAAATTTTCAGCTCACTTGTGATCTAAGAAAAGTTGATCTTCAGGGTTTCTTTCTCCTTCCTGTTAAAACCATGCCATCTTCAGCACCTCCCTCCTAAACTGACCCCAGGTTTCTAGATTGTCTTCTCTTCTTCCCGTGTTAAATCAGAGCTCATCTGTCCTATAGATACTGGGCCTTTCGAAGGTTCCCAGGTGATACAGTGACCTGACAAGTCATAACTCTTCAAACCCAAATCTTCCTTTTCTGTTTTTCCAGCAGTAGGAGTCAGGTGTGTGACAAGCAGGTAGACGTCCATGAATAACAGACCAGGTGATACTATAGGACAATCGAGTGGTGCTCCCACTCACCTACCCACCCCCACCATTGGTATATGTTCCAGGATGTGGATGTCAACAGAGGGTCGTGTCTGGGTTAAATTTATATAAATGGAATTGTGCTAAGAACACAACTATAACTTTTTACTCAATACATTTTAAGGTACGTGCATGCCATTGTCAATTTGATTATCCTGGCTGGTGCGTGGTATTCCACCATGAAAGCATCTAGCAGGTTTTTGCTTGTTCTTGGAGTTCATGGTGCGTTATGAACCAGATTGCCGCCAGCGCTCCTCAACTGCAAGCCACACTGTGATAGCCGTCCCCGCACACGTTTCCTCCTTCCTGAGAGAAACTTCCTCCGGAGTAGACTGAGCGGTGGGATTTGGGGCTCACAGGACATACTTCATCTCACTAAATACCGCCAGATTAGTCTACAGAATGGCTGTGTCCATTTAATGCACCCAACAGTAGCACATGCGGGTTCCAGTTCCCATATCTGATACTTGTCACTTGGTATTTGCTGATGTTTGTTATTTTTTAATTGTCTAATTTTTCCCAATACAGTAATGTCTTTGCCAATACAAATAATGTCTTATGTTAGTTTTAACTTGTATTTCTTTTGTTTACTGGTAAGGTTATACATCTCTCATACTCCTTAATCACTTGAGCTTCCTCTGTTGTAAACTGCCTAATCATAGTCCTTGTTCTTTTTTTTCTGATGAGTTTCCTTTCTTGTTGATTTTCAAGAGTTTTTCATATATTCTAGCTATCAATTCCTTTTCTTAGACATAGTAAACATCTACCAGCCTGCCACTTTTCTGTTAACGTTGTCTATGGTATTCTTAATTTTTATGTAGGTAGACTCATTGAAATTTTCACCTTATGATTTGTATTTTTGAGTTCTAATGAAAAGGAAGACCAGTAGAACAGACTAGAAAATTCAGAAATAGAATCTAAGACATATTAACATTTAGTATAAAATAACATTTAGTATTTGAAGACAGTGGAAAAGATAGATTTTTGAATACTTGGCATTTGAGTGATTACATAACCTTGCTTGGCTTAGGGATGGGGAAGTAGGTCCCTATACTAAAATAAATTCAAGTTGGATCAGATATTTAAATATTAAAAGTGGAACTATAAAAATGGTCTCTTGCCCTGGCTGGTGTGGCTCAGTGGATTGAGCACGGGCTGCAAACCAAAGGGTCGCCTGTTCGATTCCCAGTCAGGGCACATGCCTGGGTTGTGGGCCGCATCCCCTGTGAGGGCCATGTGAGAGGCAACCATACATTGGTGTTTCTCTTTCTCTTTCTCCCTCCCTTCCCCTCTCTCTAAAAATAAATAAAATAAAAACCTTAAAAAAATATTTTAAAATGCTCTCTCCACAGAGGACCTCCCATGGAATTCTGTAGTTTCCATTCCTGGGAACTAAGACTAGGGAGCCCTGCCTTTGCTTACTCTTTGTCCTCTGTTTGGAGTGCCCGTAACAGTTTTTTTAATTAGCGATCTCCTTAAATCTGAAACATCTCATAGGGCTAAAGCTAGTTGTCACCTTTCTGTGCAGTGTCTGGCCCTCTCAGGTAGCACTGCATGCCTCTGTGCCCCTGTAGTTCCCACGATGCCACCGAGTAGAGAGTACACTTTTGTCTTCCATTAGAGCTGGTGCCATATGGCAGAATTACTTACCTGGAATCTACTCTGTGTGAAGCAGGAGAACACCACCGAAAGAATATTCTTAGTCTAGAAAGGAAGCTAGAACTCAAATTGAAGCAAGTACTGATTAATAGCATGAAATTCTGAAGCCTGTGGGGAGTGGGTGAAAGTTGATTGCCTTTAGGAGAGAGGTGACATCAAAGTGGTATTTCAAGATCAGCCCAGCAGAAGAATAAAGGAAGAACACAGAGAAGAGTGAGAAATCAAGGAGAACAACTAGATGACTACTGCAGGCACGCTGGCCTGTGGCAACTCAGTGCTGAACTGGTGGGACTAGAGAAGGAGTAGATACAACTGACATTGCCCTGGAAGGATCAACAGGCCTTGGTATCTGATCGATTGTGAGTGACAGGAAGAGGGAGGAGTCAAAGATGCCTTTGTGTGTGATGGAGCTGAAAGCCACCCTGCCCCTGGACAGGTTTTTGACTAGCATAATTCAGCTTTGGAGTTTGGCAAAACCAGAATTTTCAGGTGACTGATGGAAAAATTTAATTACTTGGGCAGCTATGTAGACCTGATTGTGGCTATTTGGAACTTAGATGGAGTGAGGTAATGTTGGAAAGAGGGCTTTACACATACCATCCAGGTCATTCCAAGTCTTTCTGGAACATCCAGGGGAAGATGAAGAAGAGGAGCTGCCTTCTTCCTCTCTTGGCTCCAGTGCACTCATTCCGGAGGGTTCACTCCCACCAGGCCCCCAGCTCCTTCAGGTTGGACAGCTGCTGCCTCCTGACCAGCCACGCTCGGCAGATGTAGGTTTACTGAGACTGTAGATCTCTTGTGACCTTCTCCTTGTTCCCTTTGTTCAGTGGATAAACTAGACTTTACAAAAGAAAGATGTTACTGGTAAATAATGAGAAATAAATACAGGAAATATAAGAAAATAAATAGAAAAACACGTGTGGCTCACATTTCTGCGCCTGTTGTGTTAGGCTGGCCGTGACTTCCTCTTAATGCTTGTTCTGCTCTCCTGGTAGAAGTCAGTTTCCCATCTGTGGGGCTGTCTTAGTCCGACCCTGGTCTCACTGTTTATAATGTGTACTGTTTGCAGACCCAAAAAGTTATCCTTTGATTAGACCAGGAGACTTAAGTATTGAAAGTGCTAATGAGCTTCAGAGACTCACAGCTGTGGTCACAGCTGCCAGACCCCTGTGTTCCTTGTCCCCTGCTTCTTTGTCTCATCACACTGCCTTTCCCAGGCAGAGCAGAGAAGAAGGCTGCTTCCTCGCCCTTTCTTCACAAAACTGCTCTCTCCACAGTGGGCCTCCCCTGGAATTCTGTGTTTTTCACTCCTGGGAAGTAGGACTTGGGTTTCACATTGTTTATGAGATCAAAGAAGACTGACATCCTGAGCCTGTGAAGGGTATTGAACCAAGGTTTTCACTTTCTCCCCCATAACTTCTGCCTTCTGTAGAATTCTGGGGAGCTTTCCCATATTCTTTCAAAAGAATAATTTATAGAAGTCTAAAGATTATAGTTTTACAGTATCAGAATGACTTTTAGAATTGTAGTTACTCAAGAGAATGGTATGCTCTTGAATGGTGTGGTAAATTACTGCCCTCCGGCCATACTGGAGGGCCTTAGAGTACGGCTCTGACTGCGCAGACCTGCGGCCAAACCCCATAGCCTTTCCCACCCATTAGGCAGTTCCACGGGGTTCCTTCGTTGTGTGGGTGAATGGGTATTCACTTCCTGTCCATTACGTCACTGTTGTGTGGGGCAAAGACTTAACTGTTCCTCAACCACCTACTTGCCTTGGAGCAGTGATTTTACTTAGTTCAGGAATGAATTAGAGCTGTGTCAGTGGGCAGGAATCTACGGACCGAAAAGAATCCAAACATTGCCTGACCGTCCTCTCTGCATTTTCTGTCTCACCTTTCTTGAACCCAGCTACTCATGAGGATATAGCTGTGACTTCCACATCTGCCTTTGCCTTGCTTTGTCACAGGCCACTGTCATCAGCACACTAAGATGTCCACTCTGTGGTGTTTGCACTAAATTCATACTAGGCATTTCACTTACTAGACTGAATACTGGAATACTGAATATGGAGAGTTGCACGAAGGGTATTTTCACTTCTGAGTTGCATATTCTTGACTATGTAGACGATTTATATAAAGTCTGTGTATTGCTTAGACTTTCTTATTATTAAACAAATTTTAAACTTTTAACATTTCCTTAAGTCTTTTTTTTCTTTACCATTTGTAATGGCAACTTACACGAAGTGAATGTGCCCAGAATCTTCTGTTCCCTAGTCTTGCTCTTAAATTGCCATGTGACTTGTGCTGAAACACCTGAAAAATGATTGGAAATGGGGTATGGAATAGTTTCTGTTTTAATCTGTTCTAGTATCTTCAGAATTTCCCTGAGAAGATTTCACAGTAGTCTCAAAAGACAAGGTCCTCCTAAAGGTGTTCAGTACTGATTACGCTTTCTCCACAAATAGTCATGTTTTTATTAAAAATTAACACACATCTGAGTGCATATCCACACACACACACACACACACCTCAAATTGTACCTATGGGTCACTTTAGCCCCTCAGTGTCATTAAAGAGGCTCATAAGGCAAACTGGCATTATTTTCATTTTAGGAAGGATGTGAGCATCTATCGCTTCACTTGCCATAATGTCAGGTCACTTGTAATCAACAGGAGGCTTATTCCCTGTCGGTCTTCCTTGGCCTTCTAGAAGATTTTGTTGAACTCAGTTGTTCAGAAGCTGAACTGAACTCCTGCTAAAAGAGTCAGAGAACTGTATGAAATTGAGGGGCTTATGGGGGACAGTTTCAAAGTCTTTGTTCCTGAAGGTAAAAACATGAACTTCCTGATAGTATTAACTTTGGGGACCGTGATATTTTATGTAGACGTTGCCCTAGCACCACGGCCTCCGAAGAGTTTAGAGTCTTGGTGACATCAACCAAACTTGCACTAGTGACTTACAAGCTCTTGTCACTTCACCTCCACTCAGAACTGTCATGAAGCTGGAGAAGAAGCCATCCCTTTGTGGTGTCTAAAGCAGAAAGGACTAGAATTAATAAGCCACACAGGGAGAACCCGAGTCTGAGTGTGAAAGAGCATGAAAGTACAGCCCCGAAGCACCAAGGAAGGTGCCAGAACATCATTCTATCAAACCATCTGCACCAAAGTAACTTTTAGTACATCTGTCTTTCCTTAAAAATAATTCTTACACCTTGACCATGGAGAAGACTTTATATAAAGGAGAAATGGAAGTGAGCATCACCAAACACGTTGACTTAGAGGCTCCTAGTTCTCTTGGTCTTAATGGTTGAGGCCCTGAGTCTGGACGATTCCTACTGAGCCTTTCATTTGCGGGGGGATAGGGCGTGTACCCTCTAGGCTCACCAACCCTTGTTGCTTGTGCTTGGTTTCTCTAGAAGTAATCCACGACTTCAGAATGGAACGCTGGCGCCTTCCCCACTTCCTGTGATCAAGCCATTGGCTGCCGTTTCTGTGGGGATGCCTGTAAACCACCAGAAATCAGACTCTTCGGAGATGGACTCTGACTTGTCACCCAGTTGCAGGCTCAGTGACCTGAGCAGAGGGGGCAGTTTGGAGAGTCGAAGCAGCAGTTCCCGCTCCAGAAGTCTCACTTTGGTGAGTGATGGTTTCCTTCAATGCTTTGATGTCCTGTAATTGGCTAGCTTGGCCACAGCTCCCTCCCCTTTAAGGAAGATCTTATCAAATTCCTTTGGGTTAACTAGCTTAATGTTTTTGGAATACTTACTTTGTGAAATGGAATCTAAATTTTTAATCATCTTAAATTTGCACAAATACAGAACATGATTCACAGCGGTGAAGGGAAAGTCACGGCAGCCAGTGACACGGCTGCTGAGACGCGGGGAGGTGCCTGACTGCAGGCAGCCTCGAGTGTAGGCAGGGCCAGGTGCTTTCAGTTCAAAAGACCTGAAGGAAGAGAAGCTTCTCACAGGGTAGAAAAATTCACTTTAAAAGAGATTTTTCACTCCTTTACAAATATAAATGCTTTTATATCCCTTTCTCTCAGAACCCAGACTCTTACATATCATCAACAGGCTTGGGAACTTTGATTAAAAGATTTTAAAGTTAAGAGATGACCTTTTGCACTCCCCACTCCTCAGTATTCATCTTTCAGGACGGAGACCTTTATATTCACAGAGGGCAGGACAGGAGAGAATGAGCTTTGGCCTTGCTAATAAGGGCCTATTGTTCATCTCAGTTCCATCTTCTAGTGGGAGCATTTTCTGTCAGATACTCTGAGCCCTAAAATTAACCCTCATTATGCTGAATATAATAAAGATATACATACAGTATACAGGGCAGTTAATAGGAAGATAGAATTTAATCGATTCCTACTTGCATATTTTCTTTTTTTAAATCATCATGGAAGTATGTAATAATATTATTTGATTCACTGAAAGAAAAATATATTACAAATTACTCTCTGAAAATCTGAGGACCTACAAATCCTTAAGAATGGAGAATTGGGTACTAATTATTGAATTAAAAACTATATAAAGAACATGTTAAAAGCATGTGTAGGAAAGACAAATTAATACTCCAGTCATTCGTGAGTACATGCTTTAACGCGCGGTCAGGCAGCAGCCGCGCTCCAACATGGAAGGGCGTCTAAGCTTGCTGCGGCCGAGTCCGCTGCACTGGTCTACAACACTGCCTCGTGTGCTCTTGGAGTGAAACTGAGTGGTCAGCACATGGCTGAGGTGTCTGAGGAAACGGGTGTAGTGCATCAGGAGTCAGGGTGTTTGAATTATTTCTTTTGCCTTTCACGTTCATTTTTGTGTATCCTGTCCTCTTTCGATAGAGAACTGAAATAACACACGCTGTCCATCTCCTCTCAGGGGAGAATGTGGTCCCAGGTTGTCCAGTGCTTTGGACTTGGGGAAGGAACGTTGCTACTTTTGTATCTCCATTCTAGTGTTATGGGGTCCATCCTCCATATTAACCAATTAATGCCCATTTTGCCCAAACCCTATGTGGTAGCTCAAACTCACATGCTCAGATAGGACCTGACTGGTCCCCGTAGGCACACCCATTGTGGCGTGGCATTCACTGAGTACTCTAAGTGACCTGCTGTGTCTTTTGTGTGTATGGTTTATACATCTGCTCAAGTGTGGAAGCACTGTCCTAGGTGTAATGGACACAGCAGTGGAGCCTGCATGCTGGTGACTATGATTCACTGTGACGGGACCAGCTACTGCAGATTGGCTTCCCTGCAGCACAGTCCAGGATGGAGGTTAGCACTGTTTCTGGGGTCACTGTCTGGAAGGAAAGGAGGCAGGACTGAGTGGAGAGAGAAGTCGAGCTGTGAGGTAGACCCGATGAAGGCCTTAGCTCTTGCTTGGGGAGCTCTGAGGCTGGGATAGGCCCTCAGTTGTCCTCAGTGGGTCAAGTGGTGCCTTTGTACCCACTCAGTGATCAGCCTTTGGATGCAGAACCCCTCTGGGAGGAGGCCTGACCTTGACAAGGCAGTTTCTTTCAGCTCAAGGCAGTCCCCAAAGAGACTGACAGCTGAGGGCCACCTTCCGTGAGCACACCCATCAGATGGGAGACCAGTTTCTTCATTTCCGACTGGTGAGCTGGGCCAGGTGTCACACTGACTGTCACAAAGGTTGATCCACAAATGGAAAGAAGTGTCTTAGAGGGAATGAAGCTGCCAGAGTGCCTGTAAGATGTCTCACCTGGAAGAAGCAAGTCTGGAAAATGAATTCAGGGAGCTTACAGGATATTGCCGTTTAAAACTCAACTCTTCCTAGGATGCACATGTAGGCAAATGAGACCTTAAAGTCTGTCATCTGGCGAATTTGGAAAATACGCATCATGTTGACTCTTTGTCAAGATGTCATCCACAGGAATACATCTTCAGAGACAAAAGCTCTTGTTTGAAAGGAAGCCTATGACGTTTCAGCTCCAAAGTCACAAGGAGAAATGGCTTATTAGAAAACTTTATCAAGGGTGTAGTTTTGGTAATGTAAGATTTTGGAAATATCAGGTTCACAGATGGGGAAAACTATACATCCCTTGCATTTATAAATATCAGGAGGTCAGGGTGGGTGACAGGAGACCAGCCTTGTGCCCTCGCCTTGGTGGTGGGAGGGTGTTTTGAGCCTTCCGTGGTGGCTCTCATGGGCTTCACAGTGGGGTTTGGCAGAGATCAGAGGGACATCCTCAGGATACTCACCACTTTTCTGAAATCCAAGAACTATCCTTATGCATTTTTAAAGTGGCTTTCTTCCTTACTAACTAATAAGTAAGCTGAAAATCAGCTAGACTAGTCTAAACACAAGAGTATCAGAGACATGCTTGGGTTCCAAGTCAAGGTTGCCTCCCTTTGTAACCTGGGAAGAGTTATTTAATTACTGTCTGCATTAGTTATTTCTTCATTTTTTTTTAAAAAGGGTGAGAAGGATAATCATTCTTTCTCAGAGGAGATATATATATATATAAATGCATATTTATATATATATTAAAGGTTAAGTGTCTAGCATCTAACAGTGCTTATAATGCCAGCTCCTCTTTTCTGAGTGCCCAGTAGCTTCAGGTCGAGCATAATCCCACTTCATCCTGCCACCATCATCTTGTTTGGATCCATCCCCCTGTTATATCTCTGTCTCTTCCGAGTAGTCTTCTGAACTTTGTCCTTTGATCACTAAAGATGAGATGGTAAAAGGAAAACACTCATCTCTCCAATATCTCACCATTTCTTAGTTCTGCCAGTCTTGCTATGGACATCACTTTGAATTTCAATTAAAGAATGCCTGTCCTCTCCAGTTCTTTTCTATCCAGTAAAAGCTTAAAATAATACTGTGACATGTTTGGTTCATCTGTGTGTTCATCACTGTGCAGGACAAAGTAGAAATAACATTACAGACTCTACTTCTATGAAGCATATAACTCAATTATATTCTCAGGATGTGTGCTTGGTTGGGTGATTCTGCCTCATACCCCATTTGACCACCTTCGTCTCTGTCTGACGGAGGACACATTCCAGGGCTGGTCCAGTACCTTCTAATTAGACCTGTTGACTGTTTTCTGCATTTGCTTTAATGGAAAATCATAGAGCTAACTTTAGTTGTCATCAGTTTTTATTCCACAGTTGTGAATTTCCCTTAGATAGAGCAGGCTCACTGAGAAAATTTGACATTTAATTTTCAATGGCAACTAAAGTTTTCCAAACAACCATGGGGCATTTGCCTTTTACTAAGCCCTCTCTTAGCATCCAGATGCCCTTGAACCAGTGAACTATATACTGGTACAAAGTTTGTAAACTTTAAAAAAACTTTTACCCTCAAACTCTACTTTTGGGGGAGTCTAAATTTGGAGAGGAGCTGTATGTTTTTATTCTAAATCACTGGGTCTTTTTACGACTTGTCTCTTTAGAGGGAGAATCAACCTTAATAGTTTCTCCACTTGCTGTCCTTTAATTCTTGACCCCATAAAAGATTAGTTACAGTGTTTTTAGGTCTCTAAATTGTATGGTATTAAATGTACCTCTTGGAGGGCTCTTTAAGTAAAAGATAACCTAGTTCCAAGTAGAAGTTTTTCTTTTAAGCAAAGATTATTTTTAAAAGAAGATAAAAGACGAATGCCTGCTGTTACGTGAGAATATCCTCAAATTTTTAAACACCACTTGAAATATTGCCTGGGATATAAGAGGTCTTTGCTCTTTAGGAACTTTTCTCCTCAGCCAATGCAAATTAAAAATTAAAACAGCTACTCAAAAGGATTGTTGTGGCTCTCCATATAGGGAAGTGTGTGAAGTCTTTATCACTCAAGAGAATCCGTGTTTGTTTATGTACTTTGTTTTTCTTATAAGAACTGTTTCCTCTGAACCTTTTCTAATGAAAGGTATAGTTAGAACAAAAACAAATTGGCCAAATCCCGAAATACTTGACTGAGAGGATGTCTTTTGAATGTGCTTTATCCTTTGAAATTTAAGAAGCTTTCATACAATACAAGGCAGCATGCCTTTGCAAAGTTGGGTGTGGTTTTGCAACACACTACCTCCAGAGGTGATACAGATTCAAAATAAAAGGTTCGGGAAGGATTCAGAGGCCTTCATAGTGACAGCTCTTTAAGGTGACAAAAAAAGCTTGGGGTGTGAGGTTACCTATGTTCTTAACCCCTTAAGGCCAGTACATCAAACACTCATGTAGCTCTTAAACACTTGGGTGCCACTGCCGGGGATGGGATGTGGCCTCCTGCCAGAGTCCGTGGGTCTGTATTCGGCCTGTGGCTCTGCAGCATCTGGAGCTCCCTCTACAAAAGAACATGCTTTGGCTAGTTGATGAGTGGGAAGTTCTTACTACCCATAGTTCTTAAGAAATTAAGTGATATATGTGCTTCTTTATGGTGGATTGGAAACATCCAGAATCCCCAAGCATACTTCCTATTCATTTTGATCTTTAACGTGGGCAAAAACAATGACCCAAATTCATTATTGAGTTTTGGAGTTTTAATATTCAATTAACTATCTTGGAACCCTCCTTCTTGCTCAGCTGACAAATGTTGTGGCCCAAAGTCACATACTGAGTCTGTGACTAGAAAGGCGTTGTCAGCTCCTGATTAATCCCTTCCTTCTCTAGAGCCTTTGAGTCTTTTGGCACACCCATTTGGTCATGGACTAAGAAGGAAAAGCCAGCAGAGGTGAACGCCATCTTCACGGCCAGCTTGGACTGGGGACTCAGGAGCACACTAGAAATCTGACACACTTGTTGTAGATGATCTCGAGGAGGGAAAACAGAACGGAGGCCTGGAAAGGAGGAGCAGGCTGGTCAGTAGCAACGCCATCTTCCTTTCAGTTCTGTCTCCTTACCCAGATTGAACCCAAAACTTGCTGTCAAAACAGCCATTTTAAGATGACCTTACATAGCTTTTTTATAAAAGTTCAATAAACATTCAATAAATGCTTACTACATACAACAATTGATAGATGATGGAATAAAACCCAGTTTTGCTCTTTTCAGGAACTCAGAGTTCAGGGGCAAGGTAGCCGTCCGAACCTCTAGGACAGTGCGGCCCAGGCTTACGCAGGGTCTGGGCGCGTGTGTGATGCCACGCACTCCGGCAGTTGCATCTCAATTAAGGTCTCTCTGTAACATCGCCAGTTCAAAGTTTAATGCGGCCACGGAACCCAACGGTGATCCTTCAACCCATTATTCTTAGATCTGTAATCAAAGCTGTACACATATCTCATCCCTCAGTGGTTTGTGTGTGTCTCTTTCCGGCCAGAAGTACAGGTTTAAGTTAGCCCTAGTGAAAAATTACAACAATGACTAGTTAGAAATAACCGTAATTAAACCCTATGCTGAAACTGGGAAACACCACATGTGCTCAGGGTCTTTCTCATGAGACTGCCAAAGTCAGCACAGCATTTAAAGCTGTGTGAGGAACTACAAAGAGGTTGACTTGTTTTTTCCATTCTGCCCCTATTCTGTTTCAGCTGCAGGGCATTCTCTCATCAGTTCAGATTATTCCATCAGTAATACCTTGCTCAAGTGTCAGGGAGATCATTTTGGTGTCTGTGAGAAGAAAATGTGAACATCAGATCACACTCCTCCAAAACAAATACCCAAGGCTGCCTGCCTAGGAGGCTACTGGTTAAGAGATCTGAAGAAATATTTTTACAGTGTGGTGTTGCGGCAGGGGGTCGGGGGGAATAAGGGGACTAAATGGTAATGGAAAAAATACAATAAAAAAGAAAGAAAATATTTTTAGCCATGACCATCTTTTTTATGATGTGTTTGTTTGTTTGTTTAGAATAAAAATGAGCTGTGCTGGTTCTTTTTTCCTTCCTCACAACGAGCTGCCACAATGGTCTTAGTCTGCAGTGAAAGCAAATGTCTTTGTTTAAAAGCAAAACAAAACAAAAGAAAGAAGCCTAAGAACTTAATTAATTTAGTAGGTTTTTTTGGGTAGGGGTTAGTTTAGTGTGAGTATTTTAAACCTTTTCAACCTTTTTTGTTCAAACAAACAAAGGGTTTTTTCTATCGTTTCCCCAAAAATGAAAACTCCCATCCCACATCTGTGCTCCCACAGGCACATCTAGGCTCTCGACTTTTACAACTATTGGCAGCATTTGCTGAAAGGTTTGCCGTCACCTAATCTGGGTGCTCCTCTCTGAGCTCCACTGGGACTAGACGACATTTCCCTCCGTCTTTGTGCGGGGAACAGGCGTCAGCCAGCGCAGGACTTGGTTCTCCCCGTCGAGTCTTGCACAGCACGCACACATTTCCTCTAGCAGGTTTAGCACTTTGAATTTTCTACTCTGAACGTGGTAGAAATTAATTCCTCACAACCATACATATTAGGTAGAAATGTACACACTTTTTCCCTTGAAGACTTCTACCCTTTACCTGAGGTCAACGTGGCAGGCAGATTGGGTGGAGTGTGGTTTCCTATGTAATTCTTTCAGCATCTAGAGATGTGTAGCCTTAAAGAGCGTCCTGCTCCACAGCCCAAATTGGTGCATTAAAAACACCGTTTATGGAAAGGGAATTTAAAAAAATTCTGCTGTCAGCCTGCTGCTACCTTCCAAAGAAAGCTACTGTTTTTGTCCATCCTCATTTCCTATCCACTTTAGTTAACAAGTTCCACTTCCAAAAGCACAACCAGTCAAGCAGGCACTGTCCCTGCTAGCACTCCGGCTTTCTTTCCTCCTCCACCTGGGCCTCTAGGCTGCTGCCTTGCCTTTTTTTAAAAATATATAGCAGCTTCATTAAGATATAAATCACACACCACACAGCTCACGCATTTAGAGTGTGCTGCTCAGTGGTTTTCAGTGACTTAGAGCTGTGCAGCCGTCCATATTCAGAACATTAGAACATCGGAGCATTTCCATCCCCCCAAAAACCCTGACCAGTTAGCAGGCCCGCCCCATCTCCCTCTGACTCTCGGGCTCTGTAGATTTGTGTGTTCCCCCAGCCTTGCTTTTCACGCTCTACCTCTTCCCCAGGGCCTTCCTCTTTAGTGTGCCTGTCTGAGAGGGGCAGTGGCAGCGTCTCCTGGGAACGGGAGGAGTAGAAAGGAACTCTCTTGGACAAGGGCCATGTGCCCCTTTTCTGTCCTTGAATACCCTGCTCCCCTGCCCTCGGCACCAGGGTTTTTCCCTGTTTCTACTTTCTTTCCTCTCCCAGGTGCAAGCAGAGTCCAGGTTCACTGGGAGGGCTGCCTCGTGGTATTTGGGGAATTAGCCAACAGACCGAGCCCACAGCATTTTTGGCCCTGCCCCTTAGGTAGGGCTCAAGGCCAAGCTGATCACAAAGAAGGTACTTGAGGATACATGCCAGTCACCCTACGCATCTTCTGGCCTCTAACCTTAGAGGGACCTCGAACAGGTTGAGGAAGCAAGAGTCTGCCTTGCAGGACCTGGGACTCTGCTCATCGAGCAGCAGCCTGGTTAAAACTGACTTGTGTCTCACATTACACTGAGTAAAACTGTGAGCTTTCAGAATGCCAGGATAAGGTGTATGAGGCCTGTGCAGGTGTCCAAACATGGGTCTCAGATTAATATGTGATTAGTAAGGGCAGTAAGTAGAACACAAAAGGCAAGCATAGTGCTAGTTCTAGTCTTGGCCCTTCTATGAGATAATTGTACAAGCCTTGGAAAATCATTCCATCACCTCTGAATCCAGTTTCCACATCTTCCAATGAGGCAGCTGGACCAATTGATCTGTGTTGCATCCCTCAGTCTATGCGTCTTACACTTTTTGACAGAACATAAACAGTTGTGTAGGACCTCCCATTCCTAAGCTCATTTTCTAAATGGAAGCTTACGTTGGGACTCCTTGCTTTTTTAGGTTGGATTAAGTGCGTGGGTTTATATACTCCATTCTTATTTCCTCCCTCCCTTAATGTGGGGAGTTGGTGTGTGACTTAAACTGCAGGCTGGTTGCCCATTCAGTACTACTGTCTATACAACCAAAGGGAGATTATTATCCCTAACCAAGGCAGACTATAAAAAGGACTTGTGAGTAACCCCACTGAAACACTGAAGGGAAGGTCAGAGTAGGAGGGAAAGGGCAGAGAGCATTAATTATTTCCCTAGACTTTAAGTTTAACAAATAGCGGTGGTTACGGATTTATTTTTTGGTTGTTATTATCACAGTACCTTAACAGCATCTGTGATGGCTGCAGTTATTAATGACAGGGACCTGTGTTATGCTAAGAGCCCTGAAGATTTTAGAGTTGCAAGGTTTCTTTGTTGAATCACTGTGGTAAACTACTCCGCATGGATTAGAGAAAATGTGAATTGTCTTGGGGTGGAGCTGGGAGGGCAGCAGCATGAGGAGCAGGGCGTGCTAAGGTGGGTGGGGACAGGGTCATCCAGCAAGAACAAGGTGTGCCGAGGAAAGATGAGGCAGGAAGGCTCTCCGCCTCGGACTGTGACCCTCCAGATGATCCCACCAATCTGCCAGAAAATCTAGAAGACTCACAAAATGAATAGTGTCGCTGGATTTCTTATGAAATTTTCATGTTCTCATCGCCAGAGGATCAAAACAGACAGACCTAGTGCAGAGGTATGATATTTTGGTTACAGTGACCGTGTGCTAGATACCAGACAACCCTCTAAATTCCGTGGACAGTTCGCAGATATATCAGACATGAATTTTCCTTTAAGTCCAGCAGAAGTAAAAAGCATGGGTGATGAACAACTATAGTAGAAAATAAAATTTTATGGGTTGATTATACTTTTTACTTTTATTTTTTTTATTGTTGACACTATTCCAGATGTTCCCCATTTCCCTCCCCTTTGCCCCCTTCATCCAGCCCCTACCCCCCTGCCTTTGCCACATTGTTGTCTGTGACCACAATTATTTTTTTTTTTAAGATTTTATTTATTTATTTTTAGGCAGAGGGGAAGAGAGAGAGGAAGAGAGGGAGAGCAACATCAATGTGTGGTTGCTTCCCATGCACCCTCTACTGGGGACCTGGCCCGCAATGCAGGCATGTGCCCTGACTGGGAATCAAACCGGCGACCTTTTGGTTCGTAGGCCGGCACTCAGTCCACTGAGCCACACCAGCCAGGGATGATTATACTTTTTTAGTATCTCTGAAATCATCTACTTGTCTCTATTCCCATTACCACTACACTGGTTTAGGTGACATTTAGCTCTTATCTAAATGTTTTTCCTATATTCAGTATTTTCAACACTATAGCCAACATGATCTCTCCAGAACACATACCTAACTAGCCCTTGTTCCTTTTTGTTTAACTCTCAACCCATTTCTTTTACATGATTGATGTATTTTATTTCCTTTCCAGAGTTTTTCCAGATCAGACCCCCTTCCCTAAAAGTGTGGATTGATTCCCATGCTGCATGTGTCCATTACACTCACTTCCACACTCTAAAGTAGTTGCCTGCTTTCTCACCTGAAGCCCTCATTAGATGCCCACTAGCAGCAAGGACGTCGTTTGCACTGTTGCATTTACATTGTGCAGTGCTTAGTAGGTGCTCATGTATTTGAATGTGTGATTCAGGAGATGCTGCGGGAGTAGGCTGGAGATGTGGTGACACTTAAATTGGACCACGAACGATAGGTAAGATGTGGCTCTGCAGAGATGGGCATAGCAAATGATTTGATTCAATTATAGAGCAAGAGCTGGCAAACTACAGCCTGTGGACCAAATCTGGTCCCCTACCTGTTTTTGTAAATAAAGTTTTATTGTAACAAAGGTAGGCTCATTCATCAGCATATCTATAACTTTCACACTACATTGACAGAGTTCAGTCATTGCCACCATAAAGCTTGCAAAGCCCATAATATTTACTATCTGCTCTTTATAGAAGACGTTTGTCACCGCTGCAGTAGAGTGTACAAGAGAGAGCAGTAGGAGGTGACATTTGAAAAGAAGGCAGGTGAGGCCAGATCCTGGAAATCTCAAAATGAAGTATAAACTTTTAGTCGTACGTTCTGTAGATGTAGAGGATGCTAAGATTACGAGACTGTTGTGGTTTTTTTTTAAACCTCTTTTCCTTGGTCTAGGGCTCAGTTAAAAAGTATTAAATCAGGAATATTTTGTGCCCATTTTCCTTTAAAGGATTTTGCCAATGCCCCTCGCACCGACCTTGTTATTATAGTGAATATTGAAGGTCTCAGGGACTATACAACTGCCAAATGTGTAAATTAATAAAATTACAGAGATCTAGTTAATATGAAATTGTTCTAATTGCAGCTGGAAAAAAAATTCTTAAAATCAGTATGTTTCTCCCCACCCCCACCCCCCCCGCCCCCAAGTCTTAGGAAAGGTAGAGCAAGAAGACGTGCTATGAACCAAAATCTTAAGGCACATTGTCTCAAAAGTTAACATTTTAAAAAGAAAAGTTTTATAAAATCTGATTACAATTGAAGGAAAATTATAGGCCAGCCTGTCTTGTGACTATAAATGCAGAAATTCTAGAAAAATCAAATTAGAACACCAAGGAAAACAACATGACAACCAAGGTGGACTCATTCCAGAATGCAAGGTTGGTTTAATATTGAAAAATCAATCATCGTAATTCAGTTAATTAACATGATAAGAAAATGTATATGATCAATCTCTCCTCAGGCTGGGCACTACTGACGTTTTGGGCCAGATTAGTCTTTATGGGGGGAGGTGTCCTGTGCATTGTAGGATGTCGAGCATCTCAGCACTCGTACAGTTGTGACAGTGAAAAATGGCCAAATGCCACATGGAGGGTGAAGTCACCCCCAAATAAGAACCACTCCATAGAGGAAGAAAAAGCACCTGACAAAACTAAAAATCCATTCATTATTTAAAAAACAAACACACTTAGCAAATTAGAAATAGAAGAAAACTTAATCTCATAAAGATTATTTTCAAAGAAACCTCCAGCAAGCATTATACTTAATGGTAAAATATTGAAAGCTTTTTCCCTGATACAGGGACAAAGGTACCACTTCCATTCACCTGCCTGGGGACCCAGCCAGTGCGATAAGGCAGAATGAAAAAAAAATGAACGGCATAAGAGTGGAAAGGAAGAAACAAAATTCTGTCATTTGTAGACACTGTTGTATACATAGAAGATTGAAAAGAATCTACAGATAAACATAATTACACAGTCAATTTGGAAAATTTGCATAAAGTCAGTGTACCTTGTATTTCTATATGCCAGCAAAATTAGAAAAATTTTGAAGTGATACCATTTATAATTGCACCGAAAGACATTAAATACCTAAGAAGACACATAATGAACATTATAAAATCTCTCACTGGAAAGCACAGAATATTGAGAGGAATGGGAGAACCAAATCAGTGCCTGTCACACTCAGTGCATTAGTGTCACTCCGAGGCTGTGCTGAGACACAGAGTGAAGGCCTGCCCCTTAACCTTTGTGACTCAGTGGACCTGAGATGCGGCGCAAGAACCGGTGAACTGGTGTTTCTGACAAGTTCCCAGGTGCTGCTACCGCTGGTTGAGTTCGCACACTTCGAGTTAGCACACCACTCTCAGTACATGAGGGCGTATTCTTTATTTGTGGATTTGAAAAGATTGTAAAACATCTGTGCTCCTCAATGTGAGGAACTTCTGTGCAGTCCCAAAGTCCCAGCAGGGAGGAAACTGACAAGCTGATACCAAAATTCATATGGGATTAAAAGGGGCCAAGAAAAGCTAGCACAGATTTAAAGAACAGCAAAACTGGAGGGCTGTAAACTACCAAACATTGAGACTTACTATAAAGTTATAATAATTAAAAGTGTTTATAGGTGTACAAATAGACAAATAGACAGATGGACATAAAAAGGAATTCGAAAACAGACCCACACATGTCCTGTCACCTGATTTAGGACGACAGAGACCTGCAGTGGAGACAGGGTGGTGCTGGCACAGTCAGGTGACCGTTTAGAAAACAATGAATCTTGACCTCACATCAGACACAAAAGTTCATTCCGGGGGGATGGTAGCACTAAGTATTGAAGATTGAATACAGTGCTGCTTCTAGAACAAAACACTGGGAACTACTTTCATGACCAGGCAGCGGGTAGCGATTTCCTAAATAGGACACAAAAAGCTCCAGTCGTGGAAGACAAGACTGATACCGCGCACTACATCAAAATTAAGGACCGATCGTCAAAAGGCCCCGGTAAGAGAAAGAAAACACAAGCCAGTGAGAAGATTGTCGCCATAAATATATTCAAAGAGAGATTTGTATCTAGTATGTATAATCCTACAAATTATTTTTAAGACAGTTTACAGAAAAATAGACAAAAGACTTGGACAGGCTCTTCATAAGGGGAACTGCAGTTGGCCAGTTAGGTATTACGGAAAGGAATTGCTCAGCACCATTAATCTTCCTGGGCCTGGACTGGAAATCATGGGACACTAGCACACGCCTGTCACACAGGGCCTCAGAGCACGCAGCCCTGCAGGAGGGACCATGAATTGGTACGGCCACTCAGAGAACTGTTGGGCTGTATCTACCAAAGCAGATGCGTATCTTAGGACCCAGCAGTTGTGTACAGGCCTACATCCAGTGGATATGTGTTGCTTATCTTCCCTACAGTCTTCTGGCCTGTCAGCATACCTACGTGCCGTAGATATCCCTGTAGCAATGTTCATCATGTATTCTGACCTAACCCTTGCTGCCCAGAGTTTCATCATTCCTTCAGCTCCTATAGCCAGGCTAGTTTGAGAAATTTGCACGTATTCTTGGGTTAATTATCCCCCAAACAAATGTATACTATGCCTTAAACTAAAGAAAAGCCACTCACATTGTGGAGACCTCAGGCCCTGTGATGACCCTGGGAGGTAGCTGCTTTGGGGAGGAGGGCACGTGAGCCCCTCTGGAGCACAGCGTGTACAAAGCACCACTGTATGCCAGATGGAGCAGCTCTCAGGCACCTCTGCTCCCACCTTGTTTTTCGCTGTTTCATCAAAGCTCATGAGCACAGTCTAGGGGCAAAGAGTCTTGTGGGGTCTTGGGAACGCCAATCTTCCATGAGCCCCTCTCCCAACTCCCACTCACCACAGGCGGTGACTTTTAACTCACTCCTGTTTTCTGTTACTGTCCCCATTTACTAACATTTGAATGTGTGTCTTTGGGGCATTTTTGTATGTGTGTACATACAAAGTATGCATATATTTAAATCATCAAGACAACTATTTTTCTGTATGCATTATTTCACTTAACACTATTCCTTGAGTCCATAAAAGCCAGTTCATAAACACAGCTATCACAATCAGTAGTCATGGAAAAAAGACTATGTATAAAAGAGTTATAATAACTATAGAGGTAAAAAGCAAATCACAAAGTAACTTGCATATGTTATCTGTGCAAAATATGTACGCATGTGGACAAGGACTTGAAGGGAACAATGGAACACGAAGATTTGGCAGGGGGAAGAAAACCATTATATCCTTTTGAAAACACCACTTTAAATGGCTGTATCATGTTCTACCTGTGAATGTGCTATGATGTATTTAATCATAAAATTCTTATTATCGAACATTTTAGTTGTTTCTTGTTTTGCTTATTCTCTTGCCACTATAAATACTAGTATATTTGTGTGTATGTGTGTGCATTGCTACAGATAAAGTGACTCATAAATATATGCTTTCACAGCTTTAGTGTTTTTCTGTGGCTAATAATTGTTTTGATTTTATTGCTTTCTTCATGTTCTGTGTAGCCCTTTGGCCTGCTCTGAATTGGACTGGTCATTGACTGCACAGCTGACATCTGAGACATTACCATTATCCTGGGACTCCCTCTCACCCTCCTGTTTCCTGGCTCCCATATCTTTTCTTGGCTTCCTCCTTTGTCTAGGGAACAACCCTACTCCCCACCCCCTGCAGCAAATTCCTGAGAAAGGCAGATGTGGGAAATACGTTGTTTAGACCTGGCATGTCTTAAAAGCATCTTCATTCCACCTTAACTTAAATTTGGTCAAGTATAAAATTAGAGTTCTGAATTCACTCAAAATTTTTTTATTGTAAATCATTTTTTATTTTTCAATTACAGTTGACATACAATATTACATTAGTTTCAGGTGTACACCCTAGTGACTAGATATTTATAACTTACTAAGTGATCATCCCAATAAATCTCATACACATCTGGCACTATACATAGTTATTAGAATATTATTGACTACACCCCTATGATGTACTTGACATCCCCATGACTATTCTGTAACTACCAATTGTATTTCTTAATCATTTCACTATTTTTAAACCATCCGTCCAATGTCTCTCCCATCTGGCAACTATCAAAATGTTCTCTGTATCTATGAGTCTGTTTCTGTTCTGCTTGTTTGTTTGTCTTTTTTAGATTCAATTGTTGATAGATATGTATTTATTGCCATTTTATTGTTGATATTTTTTTATCTTTTTTTTTTTCCCTTCTTAAAGAAGACCCTTTAACATTTCATGTTATACTAGTTTGGTGATGAAGAACTCCTTTAGCTTTTTCTTGTCTGGGAAGCTCTTTATTTGTCCTTCCATTCTAAATGAGGGCTTTGCTGGGTAGAGCGATCTTAGTTGTAGGTCTTGCTTTTCATCACCTTGAATATTTCTTGACAGTCCCTTCTGACCTGCAAAGTTTCTGTTGAGAAATCAGTCGACAGTCTTATGTGAGCTCCTTTGTAGGTTTTTCTCTTGCTGCTTTTAAGATTTTTCTTTTTTAATATTTTGAATTTTAATTATGATGTCTCTTGGTGTAGGCCTCTTTGGGTTCATCTTGTTTGGGACTCTGCACTTCCTGGACCAGTATGTCTATTTCCTTCATCAGGTTAAGGAAGTTTTCTGTCATTATTATTTCAAATAATTTTTCACTTTCTTGCTCTCTTTCTTCTCCTTCTGGCTCCCCCATGATATGAATGTTGGTACACTTGAAGTTGTCCCAGAGGTTCCTTACACTATTCTCATTTTTTTGGATTCTTTTTTCTTTTTGCTGTCCTGATTGGGTGTTTTTTTCTTCCTTATATTCTAAATCACGGTTTAGATTCTTGGTTTCATCTACTCTGCTGTTGATTACCTATAAATTATTCATTTCGGTTAGTATATCCTTCATCTATGACTGGTTTTTTTCTTATAGTTTCCATGTCCTTTTTTATGCTGTTGAAGTTCTCTTTAAGTTCAACTACTTTTCCCCTAAGTTCTTTGACCATCCTTACAACCAATGTTTTAAACTCTGCATCTCCATTTTGTTCAGTTTTTTTTCTGGAGTTTTTGTTCTGGTCTTTCATTTGAGACATGATTCTTTCTCTCCTCACTACAGCAGCCTCCTTGTGTTTCTTTCTGTGTATTAGGTAGAGCTGCTGTGTCTCCTGGACTTAGTAGAGTGGCCTAATGTAGTTGATGTCCAGTAGGGTCCCGTGGCACCGCCTCCCCATTCACCCTAGGTGGGGATTCCAGGTGTGCCCCACCATGTGGGCTGTGTACACCCTCCTCTTGTAGTTGGGACTTGATTGCTGTTGGCACATCAATGGGAGGAATTTACCCCCAGGCCAGTTGGCTGCAAGTACTGGCTGTGACCACTGTGGAAGATCAGCTGTGTAGGGGCCCAGAACTTACTTCAGCAGGGCTCTGATGCCTGATGATTCTGCCCCTTGAGTGTGTCACTTGTGGAGGTGGTTGGGTGGTGCTACAATGTAGTCTGAAGCTCTCCCCAAGTGTGCTGGCTCTGGAGCCTCCCAGAAGGTGTAAGCCAATGTTAGCCATCACCTGTGTTCTGCCTGGGGCCACCTGGCATGAGCTATTGTACAAAGTGATCTGCATATGGCTGCTGCTTATACTGGGCTTGGAGGTGCCCAGGCAAGGCCAAGCTGTGAACCAAGGCTGGCTGCTGCAAGTGCTCGGTCCTGGGCCACTTAGGGAGAAGTATGGAGCATGCTGAAGCCAGATGCTTCTTGTTTGAGAGATGTTAGGAAAGTCTGAAGCCTGAGCCAAGACAGACCATTTGTATGGAAAAGCCACTGGAAACAGATTGGGTGGGTCCACAAGTTGAGTAAGGCAGAGTCTCGGAATCACTGGGGCAAGGCAAACAGTGATACCCAAGCTGACAGAGACTCAGATGTGGTACCTGCCTTCTGGCCCTGAGTAGGGAAGGCTCATCAAAGGAACAATGGCCTCTGGGAGAGCTACTGTCTGGGAGAAGGCTGTCCCTCCAGCCCTCGGGATGTCAGACAATTCAGTTCCTCTTCATAAGCCCCTGAGCTTTCTGAGCTGCTGCCCCAGTGCTGGAGCTCAAAAGGAGTGTGTCTGAGTAAGTCTGTGTACAGTCCCTGTAAGAGGAACTGCCTGGGACTCTAAAAGCCCTCTGTTTCGCTCAGCCACAATGCCTGTTGGTTTTCAGAACCAGAAGTTAGGGGAACTTCCCTTCCTGGCACTGGAACCCTGGGCTGGGAGGCCTGTTGTGGGGCTGGGTCCCCTCTGCAGCTAAGATATCCCTCCCAGTTTTCATCTGCCACACTTGGGTGTGGGACCAGCCCACTCTGCATCTCTGCTCCTCCTACCAGTCTCAAAGTGGCTTCTTTATATCCTTAGTCTGTAGGACTTCCACTCAGCTATATTTCAGGTAGTTCTGAATTGCGAGTGTTGTATAGTTTAGTTGTAATTTTGATGTAGTTGTGGGAGGATGCGAATACTATGTTTACCTACTTCATCTTGACCAGAAGTTCTGTGGATCATTTACAACTTTGAAGGAATCACAGCATTATCTTCTGGTTTCCAGTGTTGCTGCTGAAAGGTCTGGTGCTGGTTTTTTGACTCTTGATCTCTTGTTATGTGGCCTCTTTCTTCACTCTGAGAAACTTTCAGGATCTTTTCTTGGTCTTTGGTGTACTGAAATGTCACAATAATGCACCTTGATAGAGTTTAGGTTATTCTGATGGCCCCTTTTGATCCTTCTGTTTGAGGACACTTTATTATACTTATTTATTTTAGTAATTCCTTCCCTTTGGTTTTTTTCTGATTGCTTTTTCTGGAGCCCCCATTATTCAGATGTTGGACCTCTGACCATTTTCCTCTAGTTTTCTTTTTCTCTCTGTTTAAAAAGATTCTCATTTTAACTTTTGTTGTACTTTTCCAGTGTCCCTATTTTCTAGGCTTTTACTTCATTTTTCATTTCTGTCATAATTGTAATTTCTAAGAGCTCTTTTTTGTTTTCTAGTTTTTGAATAGCATCATATTTTTCAGATTCAATATCTCTTCTTATCTCTCTGAGGATATTAATGATCACCTTTTTGAAATTTTCATCATTCTGCATAGTTTCTTGTAAGTTGTCTTGTTTATTTTTGTTTTACTTTGATATGTGTCTTACGTTAGAGGTTTTTCTCAGCTGCTGAGGGATCATTAGCTCTATGCAAATATGTATGAGTACAATGTTAAGAACCTGATTAAAAATTATCTGCTGGAAAAAAATTATCTGCTGGGTTTTGCTGACTGGTCTGCACTGTAGAGCAGTCTAGCTGAGCTACTTTATTGGGGATCTGTGGTGTCGGCCCTCCTGGCCCTTGGACTGTTCAAATCCTCAGAGAAGACTCTTCCTATCTCTGTGCAGAGTATCAGTTTGGCCTCACTTACTTCCCATTTTCAGTGTGGTCCTTCATGTCAATGCTGCTTCGTGTTGCCTACTCCAAATCTCTTTTATCTTCGTTAAGAAAAAAGTGTCTAGCTTTCTACTTGGGTGATCTAATTGCTTCTGAAAGAGCCTTTTAACCTGGTCTGCTCTTGTCAGCATCATCTTTGCCACACTTCGAAACCACTCAGCACTGCCAGTGCTCGGGCCTCAGGGGCGCCTCCCAGGACTGAGGGAAGTCCTCCAGGACCAGGGGAAGCCCTCACATACTCAGCCGGTTGCTTATTGGCTTTCCCTGCTGCTGACTAAAACTCATCTTTCTTAGGTCTGCTGAGTCGATTACACCTGTCCTGCTACCTAACTTTGCAAATTTTGTTGCTGTCATCTCTTTTCCTATTATTTTTGTGTTTGTGATTTGTGCCTTTTTAAAGAAAACAAGTCCCATTGTTGTTAGTGAGGTTTCTGGAGGACATAAATATGTGAGCTCACCATCTTCACGCAGAGATTTCCCGCATTGCTGTTATGGCAACGCAAGTGTGTCTGAAAGCAGGAAGTTGCAAACAGTGTACCTAAGGAGGCACTGAAGAAGAATCTCTTTCTTATCATCAACTCACTAGGAACCACAGGAACAGCGCTAATAATAGGGCCTAGGATCTTCTATTTCTGTATCTTTTTGACATCCTTCTTTTTCATACAGGTAAAAGGGTGAGGGTCATACAGGCACAGGTCTGTCAGTGAGGTAACCTGAACGCAGACTCTCCCCAAGTGGGAGATTTTCAAGTGCCATGAATCCTTCCCGGTGCTCTGTATCTGTCCAGACTGGGTCCTGGTTTGTTTTTCTTCAGTGACACCACTATTTGTTCTCTCTCTTCCATTCCCAATCCCCAAACCTACTATATAGGACGATGAGAGCCTGAAGTACCTCACGCATGAGGAAAAGGACGTCATCCTGTTTTTCGAAGAGACTATTGATTCCCTGGAGGACGACTTTGAGGAGCAGGTCCTCTGTGACAGTGGGGTACACTGCCACTCCCCTCCGTCTCTGGAAGGGAGCACTTCCAGCCCCTCAGAGCCAGAAGATGTCATTGACTTAGTGCCACCAGGACCTGCGGCTGGGGAACCTGAGCGCCTTCCAGGTGTGACTGAAGCAGCAGGTGAGGAGTGAAGCCCCTGTCCCCAGAGTCCAGCTTGCTCTGTGTGTGTTTTACATGACACGGAGGCGCTGCTCTCTGTGTCTGCCCCTGTGGAGGCTGTTGGGGCTCATCTGATTTTCGTAGGGTAGTTTGTCCAACTACTGTATTTTGCCATATATAATACACATTCTTTTTGCCCAAATTTTTGAGGGAAAAATAAGGGTGCACATTATACATGGGTAGTACTAATTCCATATCTATAGAAATGTTTTTAATTCTTTCATTTATGCTTGTGTATTAAAAGTGTAACTCTAGAAAGCAATAACATATCTGTACACAAAATAATATAATAATTGGGAATACAATAATCTGTTTTGTTTCTACATATAAATCAATACATAATTGAATTAAAAAATTGAAATGGATTTTTTTTCCTGAAAATTTGGGCCAAAAACATGGTGTGCATTATTCATAGCCAAATATGGTAAGTAGATATTTTCTTAGCATATTAAGATGACAACACATGAAGGGAAATCCAAAAGGGCTAGAATTAAGAATGAGACTAATTGGGCATACAGATAGCTTCTCTGTCTGTATTAAAAAGAAAGAAAATTGGAAATAGCTTCCAGGTAACAATTCATTATAGAAAGAAAACATGTGAGGTACTTACATGTTAGCCCTTGAAATTCAATCTCACCTTTTGTGCAAGATTATACCCCTGTTGCTGCAGCATGACTTTCCAAGGTGGGTATTTGAAATGAAAAGTCAGCTGGTCCAGGAAAACAGGAAAAGATCAGAACAAAAATTCAGCTCAGCATCCCCTTTGTGCCTTTGCTTTACTCAGGGCAGCATCAAGAGAGGTGTGCTCTTTGTCCATCAAGTCCTATGATGGGACCAAAGGAGAGAGAGGTGTGCTCTTTGTCCATCAAGTCCTATGATGGGACCAAAGGACAGGGACGAGGAGAAACTTTTCTTCCATTTTTCTTCCTAATTGGGAATAAATGTGGTCAAGGGGATAAGGATTGGTAATGATGAGGGAAAACTAGAAAGGAAAATAATGTAGCTCTGCTAACTACTAAATACTGCCATTTGTCATGAGACTCTAGAAATATTTTTTCCTGTTTTGTGTGTCAGCAGTGCTATGTTACACCCAATTTCACAAACTATGGTCATAGATTCCAAAGATGGAGCTTAGTTTGCAGCCATCTCTTTAAAGAAGAGACTTAACTTCAAATCCCCATTTTTGTCACACTTGCTTGAAGTATACTTCCTAAAATTTGAACCAGCTGTTCCTTTAAAAATATCAGATCATATAAAGATGTCAATGAAAACACATTTTGAAAGCAGGCCACCTTGCCCTTCACTTCCCTAACATGGTATTTTCCTGACAACTTTAAGTGCCTCCTCTGTGCCAGGCACCGTGTGGGACTCTGCTATAGAGAGGAGTGAGACACAGCGTGCAGTCCAGTAGCAGGAGACAGGTGTATGAGCTGAAGGGCAATCAGTGTACACTCTGGACATAGTCAAGGCTCCAAGGCTGGCATGTAAATCCCACCTGGGCCTGTCAGGACACATTTCTGTTGCACAGAAGGGGAGGGACTCGTTGGTGTGCCACACTAGCTTCCAGCCTCCCCTTCCCCTTTGTAAAAACCCCTGCTAAGGAAAGTTCCTTTTCCTCCTATTAATGCCTCAGGAAGATGGGTCCTCAGAAGGTTGCTGTCACCATATGCTTCCCAGGTACTGACCATTTGTGACCTGGCAGACTCTTACTTTCTCATCCTGTGGTTATGAGAATCACGTACTCTGTTTTGTTTCATTGGTCCAAGGAACGGAGATAGAGGCAGTTTAGTTTACAGGAGGTACTGCTGAAGTTGGAATTACGTCCATTTGAGACCCTTTTCAACTCAGTGGAAAGGAAATGTAATATGTTTATTTTTACGTAAGGTCACATAAGCTTATGAGGATTCTTCCTACTTCTCAGGGGCTGGACCTGTTGGAAAGGAAGACATTCCTACCCTGGAGCTCGGGACCCAAGGTATAGAGTCTTCTCCCCAACCAGAGTCCACAGTTCCAGAGTCCCCTCCTCAGCCACCATCCCTGCCTGTCCCCACAGCGCCTGCCCACCCCAGGAAAGAGCTGCTCTCCGCTTCTCCTCCAGCAGAGCACCCAAAACTGCCCCGCTCGGTTCCCACTCCGCTTGTTATTGCCCAGAAAATCTCTGAGAAATTGGCAGGAAATGAAGCACTTTCGCCCACCTCTCCCTCGAAGGAGGGCAGGCCTGGAGAATGGAGGACACTGACTTCCACAGCCCCTCGAAATGGAGACCACTCGCTGTGGCACAGACACACAGCACAGCCTGCACCCAAGGTCCACCGCTTCCCGAGCAACATCAGTGTGACCAACAGTGCTGGGAAGGAGTTCAACAAGACCATCTCCAAGGCAGCGGTCAACGTACAGGAGCGGAAAGCCCGAGTCTTGGCCAACATTAATGGTGTCTCTTTTCTCTCCTTGGGAGAAATGGAAGATCGGGCCCAAAAGGGTGACCCCCCTGAGTGGAGGAGAAGCGTCTCGCCAGAGCAGGGGACATGTGACCAGAGCAAGCCAGGCCCCATCCAGGAAGCCGTGTCCACACGGGCAGGAGGGCAGCCCAGCAGTCAGCAGTCCAGAGGCGTGCAGACAGAGCAGACCCTGCCACTGGCCAATGGCTTCCAGAGCATCCACGATGTCCTAAAGAGTGAGCCTGGTGGCTTTTTCTCTACTGGGAAAACTGTCACCTTCCATCCGGACCCAGCTCTCACCAGTAAACTTGCACGCCAGAATGCCAGCAAGAGCTTGTACGAGCACCGGCCGCCAGACTGCAGCCAGGATGCTAGGAAACGGTCAGGTTCACTGCCCAGGGCCATGGGGTTCAGACCCCAGGGCATCACTGTCCAGTTCGCTGGCCGAGGCTCCACTGAGGAAGCCCGCCGGGAGGCCCTGCGGAAGCTCGGCCTGCTGAAGGAGAATTTGTGATGGAGAGCGAGTGGGGGCTGGGGGACGAGGACAACCAGGTTTGTTTAGCCCCAAAGGGCAGTGCGCTGTGAAGAGTAGTCACGACCATCCCAATGGCCATGCCCTGCTGAGGACCAGCGGTGACAGGTACCAGGGCTCGGGAGTCCAGGTCAGGGACTGAGAACAAGGGCTGCCCCACTCGCATCCCACCACTGAGCTGGGATTTCCCTCTATGAATGAGGGCCAGCCCCATAGCTTCCTTTTTTCCAAGAACTCAGAGAATAACCTTGAAGATCTCTAGGTTTCTGTGACTTGTCACTTCCGTCTCCTTCGTGGATTCGGGAGGATGGGGCCTGGGTCTGGTTTGTTATTCTCGAGTCTCTAATCTACGCCTCGATCCCACGCATACGACGGGAAAGCCAGTTTAGCTCTCCAAGATAGGGACTGCCTCTCCTTTTCTAAGAAAATGTTAAAAACTGTTAAATTTTCATAATGTCTTAAAATACATTTTTGGTTTTTGGTTTTTGAAGGGTAAAAGACAGTAGTATGTTAGCCCTAAATATGCCTTTATGTCTTGATATAATTTGGTTTGCCTAGTTTTTTTTTAATCAAAAACTGAAATGCAACGTTTAGAGTAGGATGTGCTATAATTTTGAGTTGTGAGAGCGGAATGGAAAGGTTGAGTTTGGAAAGGAGGGTACTTTAAAGAGCCCAAGTCTCATCACACTGAAGGGTCTGTGTCACTGGGAGACGTATGAGCACTCACTGTGTATACACGTATACACAACGCTTGTAGAAACATGTCACACACGTATATAGGTGCTGCGTGGGCACACACACATTCACTGTCACATATATACAGACTCCCCAAAACCCTGTACTCTGATAGACACAGCCATCTCAGCGGGGACAGATGACATGGAAACTGTTGCTTGCTAATGTGGAAGTCTTTTAAGGACACATCTGCACAGTATTTTGGTGAGCCCATGTCTTTTTCCTCCTCAATGTGTGTTCTGTTCCCAGTTAAAGTAATATTCCAAGTCAGGTTCCAGATAAGCAAGACAGTTTCTTTTTTTAGTGAAGAACATTTTCAAAGATTTAATTTATCACCTAATTTTAGTTTTGCATTTTCCGGGGTAGCTAGTAAACAGGAGGAAAGAAAAGATTCTTCAGATCCCATGTGTTCTGTGAGCAAGATCTCAGGATTAATTTAAAAGGGAAAAAGCGAACTAGGTGGCACTGCCTGAGGACTAATTCGCTCCCACATCATCCCACACGCTGAGGTGTAGCCACAAGCATTATTATCAGAACTATTTCAGGCTGGCGTCTTAAACCTCTAAAAATAGACTGGGAAGGGCCACCCTTAGACACCACGCCCTTTTGTTATTATGTCTCAGCCACCGTCACAGAATCTGTTTCTTTCCTGTTGAGTATTATTTAAATTCAAATTTTTAAATGTGCTGCGAAGGACATTTTTCGTAGTATTCAGCTTGCCTTGTAAGTTACATGAAATGATTATAATTTTCTTTTCTCTTCGAACTACAGTATTTAGTGTCTTGGCTAGCCCTTGTCCTCCTGGAATAATCTCATGGATTCTTAATGGTCTTAATTTAAATACATTTTTAAAGCAGTTTTTACTTTATTCCCATTTCTACTGGATTTGGTTAGAGGGTTCTTGAGGGCTGGGTCATCTTTGCACAACATGAGAGGCACACTGCACAGCATTTCAAACGGAGGGTCTTGACGTGGCCGGCACCGTGAACACCCTTCGTGTACGAGGGTCGCTTCTTTGCACCCTGTCCTGACTTTGTTGTGGTTAAGGGGAACGTGACTATGTATAGCAAATTTGTTCACATAGTGAGTGACATCTTTGAAAATAAATTGAGATTATCTTATGTATAAACAACTTTGTTTTTACATTTTATACTTATTCTCAATTATTTTCTTTCAAATGGTTATATTCTTTCCTTATATTTATTCATAATTTTTACTTCCTATTTACCCATAATTATACTCACTATTATTCTGCTCATTTCTTGTACCCAAACCCTAGAAATTAAAGCCACACGTTTTGTACAAGGTTGAAATCATAGCTGCTAATGAAGTAACCTGTGTGTGTGTGTGTGTGTGTCGTGTTAACAAAACAGCCGGCTTGCTGAAGGGCATTCATTTTCTCACCGCACTTCTTGATAGGACATTCTTAAAGGGTCGCCAAAGGCATTTTAAGGACCATATTGCAAGGCAAAATTGTAATGAGAAGGAAAGATGAATCTTAAGTGCCCAGTTGTTTTTCAAGTGATACTTGTAAATCAGTCTTCTTTTTTTGAAACTCTTTATCTTAAAATCAGGGAAAAATTAGTTTGCTTTTAGGAAGGTATGTACAAATGGCCCAGCCAGAGTCTCATCTGTAGCCTGTAACTCTTTGCAGTTCAGTCTCTCCCCCTTCCCTCCCTTCCCCTCCCCTCTCCTCCTCTCCTCTCCTGTGTTAGGTTCCTGGTGTGCACACTTATCTTCACCAAACTAGCAGAAATACTGGTTTTTGCTTTTCCCTCCCAGCTCACATTCTCATCCTGTGAGGTTGGCTGAGGAGAAAGGCGCGGCCTGGGGTCCCTCGGATGCATGTCTCTGAGCCTGAGGATGTGCACAGTGCAGGCCAGTCCGCGCTGTGTGCCGGCTCCTCGTCCTGACTTTGACAATATAGGATTCTTCCCTCACAATCCCTGATGGGGGTGCAAGGGAGCTGGGGCAGGGGGTGCAGCTCCCCATGTAGGCTCCCCACCTGAAATAAGCTTTCATGAAGAGGTCCGTGGAGTTGATAAGCAAGGCCTTACAGAACACTTAGGATTGAGCTTTTTATTCATAAAAATCAGAAATGTATTCTCTTCATTAAATTCCCACAGCTTTGGCTATGTGAAATCAGTTCTTTATGTTTATTCAAGAGTAATAAACAGAGAATACTAAGATAATATGAAAACAATTTACTCTTATCAAGGAACTCATAACTGCTATGCTGTTTTCCTAACGAGGTGGCAGAATGTGGCACTGTTTCTCTCTGAGTGTATTTTATCGCCTTGAAAGAACAAGCTTAATAAACCTTTTTTCCCTAAACTGCTCCCTGGGGTTCTGAAATGTTTGCACCAAATCCTTGTGTTCTCTGAAGGAGCAGGGCTGGATGTTTTCCCTTTTTCTCCCTGTGCCCACCTGTGGCCTGGGATCCGGGAGCTCCTGGGTGGCAGGAGGAAGGGGAGGAGTGTGGGGGAATGCTCACCTGTGAAAGGTTCATGTTTTCATTGAAATGACAAGTCACCAAACAGGTTTTGTTTCTTCTCTTCACAACAAGGTTTTTTCCCTGCTTGAAAGCATGGGGAACAAGTTCCATATCCTTTTCTAATCTACTCGCTGGACAAGCCCCGCTTTCAGATATCTGAGAAAAGAGAAAGCCGAGCTCTGGGTTGTGCTGTCCTGGGAAAACTGGAGCTCTGGGACTGAACTTGAAATGGAGGGCTGCCTGGGTGGGCACCGCCACCTGCAGTCCCCCTCAGCTCCCACTTTCCCTCCTGCTCTAGAATCGCCAGAATCACCCTCTTCGCCAAGAGTGAAAACGATGCGGGGGTGAAACCCCCTCTCTCTGCACAAGGAAAGGACGATAACCTTGAACACTCCTTGACCCACACTTGTTGGCATAAAAATGACCAGCCTTTGTGCGTGACAGCTGCAGCCCTTTTTTTTTAAGATTTTATTTATTTATTTTTAGACAGAGGGGAAGGGAGGGAGAAAGAGAGGGAGAGAAACATCAATGTGTGGTTGCATCTCACTTGGCCCCCAACCCAGGCATGTGCCCTGACTGGGAATTGAACTGGCGACCCTCTGGTTCGCAGCCCGCGCTCAATCCACTGAGTTACACCAGCCAGGGCTGCAGCCCTTTTTAAATGTCTCTAGTCAAAGAAAGATAGCTCTCCTACACATTCTAAATTCATAAGACTTAAGAAATGCCAATCACTGCTGTCATCAGCAGGCTCATTCTCTCTCCTGGTTATTGCCCGGCTAGGGGGGCTGCCAATGGCCCCTGGAGCCAGGCTGAGCCCGGAAGGTACCATTGCTTCAACCCTGTCCAGCTTGCTCTGTGCAGATGTACTTCAGGCTCACTTCTTATCTAAATGGCCTGAAATTTCTATTAAACAATAAGCTAAGAGGGGGAACATGGCGGTTTCCAGAAATGACCTGGAAAGCCTAAATGACACGTGTAATTTTCTGGCCTGGATGTGGGGGGATGGGGAGGGGCGGGCAGACCCCAAATCGCCCTAAGGAGCAGGTGGTAGAAGCAGGGCCCACCCCCTCCAGAGAACTGATAGCCTGCAATCCTGGGATACCCCTGGTATGCTTTTTGCCTCCCAGTCCCTTTGTCATCCACACACAGGTCCTTCTGCTCCAGTCACACTGGGATGGAGAGTGAAGCTGAGTTGGGAGGAACCCCCAGCCTCACTGATTGAGCTCAGTGTAGGTTTTCCCGATTCCTGCTGCTTCTTCAAGACCATCACAGCCAGCTGTTTACCAGCAGAACATGGCTTCTGAGTGAGGTTCAGCGAGCATTTTGAAGGGGAAACCCACCCAGTTTTGAAGAGGGCCTCAGGGTCTCCTTTCTGGGTGCTGGAGCTCCAAGTGTGATGGCTTAGGTTCAGATTCAGTGATCACTCTTACGCCACCGCCCCTACCCCTGCCCCCAGGAAAGGTGGCAGCTGTGCTGGCCCAGCCGGGTAGAAGCTGAGGTTAATGGAACTCAGTCATTGATAAACAGGTCACACTTCATAAACTTTGAGTATTTGTATGTGAAGCAGAGCTGCCAAAGGGAGTAACCTAAGTACTAGAAATACTTTTAAGGGGTGGGGCTGAATGAACAAGGAATCCATGTATCAGGTGTAAGGGCTCCAGAGAACAAGGAGCTCTGTGCACGTGTGTGCTTGCACGTGCCTACACACCAGCCCCTCCAGAGACTGGTTGGTTTCCATCCTCAGCACTCCTGATTTTGGTGGTGGCGGTGTTGTTGTGTACTTGCCCTCCTGATTTTGCTAGTGGCGGTGATGGTGTGTACTGGTCCTGAGCCTTGAGACCTGCTGCAGAAGGCTTGTCCTTGTCTCTAATGATACGTCCAGGTCTCTGCGGCCTTTACTGAATTAGGTAATTCCTCATGGAACCCACACCCCTGACAAGTTACCAGGATGGCAATTCTGCACGGTTCTCTTGGGCTTCCAACTAGCTCTCCTGTTGTACAGCCATTTCTTGGTCCATGAAATAGGATTAAATGTATCTTTTTACTTGGCCATTTGTTTGGTGTCTAAGCATTTTGAATTTGGGGGCAGTAACTTCTGTCAAAGAACAGGAAGGCTAAGGAGGGCCCCCTCCCTTCCGGGTGGGGTGTGCTGCCCAGGGCCTTGTCCTCCTGGGCTTGCTCTCCAGACTGAGGGCTCAGGCGCACTGATGGTGCTCTTCTGAACTCACAGCCCATGTGCTTGTGAGACCTGCCAAAGCTCCTTATTTTTCAGTCCAATCTTAAAGGCAAAGGGAACTGAATTAAAAATGTTCATAATATAAAACAGTTGTTTGAAACTTGTCTTCATTTGGGAAGCTTAGGCGAAGCTGAATATGACAGCATTTGTTCATGCGTTCAGCAGATCGTTGCTTCATCTCCTGCTGCTGCGAGTGGTGCTGAATGTTATCACTTATTCCCCGGACTCGCTACTGGGTGGGGCTGTCACACCCACTCACCCATGAGAAAATGCAGGCTTTTCTCCTCTTCTCCAGGGCCCCTTGCGGGATACTGGGTCTGTGTCCTGGTCGTAGGGACCGCAAACTCCCTGCGTCCCCGCCTTCCGTGAAACTGTGAAGCTGCTGCCTTCCGGCTGTCCCTCTCCAGAGTGTGTGGACTGGCCCTCCTCAGGGTCACCCAGACCGCCATCTCGTTTCTCTTCCACAGAGCCTTTCCTGACTCGAACAGAGCCATCTCCCGTGCTGTCCTCACGCTCTGCCCTGCACTTGCTATGGCTCACCTCTGATTTGTAGTTAGGTTTCCACTCATAGGCACTGGGGACTTGTCTTCAGGGATAAGAAGGAAAGACAGGTGAAGATCGTGTCTTTGCAAAGTCAGGCCTGGTAGGAAGAGCCTTCCAGTGGGTGGCACAGAACTGGAAAGAGGAGAGGGAGCAGGTGGTGCACGGGTCTGGGGTTCCTCGGATCTGCTGCATGTGACCTATGTCTTGGGGGATCCAGTTCAAAGCTGTTCCTTTGGCTCCATCTCTCTCACCCCCTCAGGACTTGGTTCTGGAATCCAGAATCACCAGTTGTGGCTTCCAACAGACCCATGTGCAAGACTCCAGTGCACAGCACAGCTGGATGAGCTCTGGGGGCACTGCCCGGCCTGCTCCCTGGCAGGCCTTAGGGGCTGTGCATGTTACTGGACAGGCAAGCAAGCTTCAGTGGGAGGTCCAGGACCCAGCTGCACTAAGCAGGGGTGCCCCGAGCAGGGCAAAGCCGAGTGGCCACTGCCGAGGCCAAGCCCCAGCCTCGCCTCCAGCAGAGGCCACCAGCTTAGGTGGGAACACCTCAGGAGGGTGCTGGGCGAGACTTGAGGTCACCACTTTAAATCTGGAGCTACATTCCTGCCATGACACAATTGCAAGGCAAACTGGTATTCCCTCTCCAAATGTGTCACAAATTATTACGACTCTGCCAATGTTTGTCAGTGGCACTGTTGACATTTTTGTCTACATTTTACTGGGAACATGCCTGCTTCCCAAGAAATGAGCATCTCCTTGCCTTGCGAGGCTGTACGCTTCATCTGTTTAATTGTTGTTTAGATCATGGTTTTGAACATTTCTTTAAGGAATTTCAGTGCCAGTTTGGGCAAGGCTTTTAAATTGCTCAATTTTATCTTTTAATCTCAAGTTTTTTCCCAGCTCATCCATCCAACTCAGACAGTCTTGATTCCAAATGACCATTTGCTCTTTCTAGAAGCCATATCCACCTTCGAAGGTGTGTTTTGCCCTAAGTGTCATCTGCTTGGTCCCAGACTCCACACTGCAACCCACAGTGCTTTGTAAGGACAGAGACAGCCCAAAGGACTGAGCCTGTCACACCTGCACTCAAAATGCTGGAGAGGCTGTGAGAACTGCCTCCAGAGACTCACAGGGTTGCTGTAAATAGATAACTCTGTGTGGCCACAGAGCTCACGTGGAAAGGTCCCAGGTCGGCATGGGAGATCTATGGCTTGTAGAGCTGGCTGGAAATAGAAGGGCTGTTCTCCCAGATGTGAGCTCCATCCCCTCCAGGGGAGGTGCAGGCAGCGACTGGGGAGCGCTCTGCACGAGGGAAGCAGCAGGAACGGCATGCAGTGTCGCCCCTTCCTATGCTAAGATTTCGTCATGGGTCCACATGGAGCAGGCTTTGTTATTATTCAGACCTGAGTCTGAGTCCCAGTCCTACAGTTGTTAGCTATGTGACCTGACCTCTCTGGGACTCACTTTCTTCATCTGAAAAAATGGGGACAAACCATACTTGCCTTCCAGGGAGTGGTAAGGCTGAATGAGGCCACATGTGTCAGGTGTCTACCTGGCACACACCTTCACTATCATCCTGCCACTGCCATCATCACCATCGTCATCACCACCATGATTATCATCACTACCCTCTCACCATTGCCATCATCATCACCATCATCATCCTCATCATCACCATCATATCATCACCACCATCATCATCCTCATCAACACCATCATTATATCATCACCACCATCATCATCCTCATCATCGCCATCATCATTACATCATTATCACCACCACTGTCACCATCACCATCACCACTGCCACCACCAGGGCCACACCATACTTCCTACACAGCTTTCTGGGATGGCCTGAGCGAGCCCCGCAGCATGGACGGTGAGCGGGCACCAGCCTAACAGCCTCCTTCAAACACCACTGATCACCATGGCCCCACCCTTACATGAGTCCAGCGGTTACTTCAGTTACCTTAGCAAAGAAGCAGTTTTAGATTTAAACTCCCCTGCCTACTGAGAAGCAGGGTTTTGCCACTTTCTAAAAATAGTTCTCCAGAGTTTATTTTCCTTCCCTGAGGCTGAGCAGGTCTGGCTTCCTGCTCAGACACACAGCATCAGAGCGCTCCCCATCCAAGCCCACACACACTTTTCCACCTCTCCTTTCCTCTCTCCCCTCAGAGCTGGGCCCGGCCCTGCCCCTGAGGCCTCCTCCCACAGGAGGAGGTGCCCCGCTCAGCCCAGCGCCCCAAGGATTCCAGGGAACACTGGGGGATTGTCCGGCCAGAGCCCCTTGGCCGCTTGGAGGAGGGAGCATTAACGCCGAGTTGCTGGGCGGGCCAGGCCGAGGCCCTCAGACTTTCCGCCCCACATGGCACACTCCCAGCCAGCCCCCCTGCCTTGTCGGCGGAGCCTCCAGAGAGGTCCCTGAGAAGCAGGCGCAGCGATCCGGGTCTCAGTTACACCGGTCCTGGGTCAGGAGGCCCCGCGTGCCCTCTGCAGCATCTCCTCCACCTTCCTCTCCTCCGGGGTCTGGGGGCCGGGAACCCTTCCTCCAGGTGGCTGCCTCCCGGCCCGTGTCGGTCAGTGCTGGATCCCCTTCCAGAACGGAGCCACAGACTCTGCCTCCCTCCCTGCCTGCCGCCCTCTCAGACAGCCCTGGAACTTTCCCCTGCAACACAACCGTCACTTCCTTCGCCTGGACACAGCCCAGCCTTCTCAGCACCCCGGTGGCAGGAGACTCTACAGAGGCCACCTGGTACCACTCAGAGAGGACAGCATTCTGTGGGAAGTCTGAGCCTAAGGTTCAACCTTAGCTTTCACCACTGTGTGCACTTAAGGTGCATGGTGGACAAGAGACTCGGAGACTAAATGAGACAATGAATGTGAGATGGGTCTAGGACAGTTGTTCTCATAGCGTGGGCCGCTGGCTGGCAAAATAAACATCAGAAAACTTGCAGAGCCCTGACTGGTAGAGATCAGTGGGTTGGGTGCTGTCCTGTGAAATGAAATATCGCCGGTTTGATTCCCAGTCAGGGCACATGCCTGGGTTGCAGGCCAGGTCCCCAGTAGGGGGCACGCGAGATGCAACTGATAGATGTTCCTCTCCCTCTCGTTCTCCCTCCCTTCTTTTCTCTGTAAAAAAATAAATAAATAAAATCTTTTAAAATAAAAATAAAATTTGTAGAAATGAAAATTAGCAGACTCACCCAAGATCTACAGAATGAAAACTCTGGGGATGGGACACAGGAATCCAGTTTTAACAGATTTCTATGTGATTCTGATGCACTCACTGGGCTTGTAGACAGAACAGGGACCCTTTCTCCTAAGGTGCACAGCTGGGCAGAGTAACCTAAGATGTAGAATAGGTGCTGGCTGTAATATCCTAGAGGGTAGGGACCAGGTCCTACTTATCTTTGCTTCCTCTGTGTCTAGTGTGGCATCTGGCACATAGTAGGTATTTAATTAATAGCTCGTCCACTGAATAGGTGTGTGAATAGTAAAAGACAAAAGTAGTTCAGGAGCCTTATAATAAGTATACATTACATCTACAATTTAGAAAGCAGATAATTCTATTTTAGGAAAGGGGTGGGGAAAGAGAAAAACAGACTTGGGCCACTTTCTTGGTCCCACCCATGACAACTATGCGGGAGATGATTGGTGGGAACCCCTGACAAGACAAGGAACTGCATCCCTGGGTCTCCCTGAATGGATCAAGAGGTCACAGTTGGCTGTGGCTGTATTGGCTGTGGGCACTCAAATGTTCATCCTACGAGTACCCATTATGTGAGCCCCAGGGGCTGAGGATATAGTGGTGAGTGGGGCACACACAGTCCCATCCTCCCAAGCTGGCAGTCCAGGAAGAAGACAGACACTAAGGCATTTGAAAGAAGGCATGACAGTACTATAAAGAGGAAATACCGAGGCCAGGGGACAGGGGTGGGGGGTGGCATTCAGGGAAGACTTCCGGCCAGAGAAGGAGGCCAAGCTGACTTGAAGGGTAGGCAGAAGTTAAAGTGACTAAATGGTGAGAGATTCCAGGCAGATGGCACAGCCTGTGCAAAGACCCTGGGGCAAGTTGGAACTAAAGGAGTTAGGACGGACTGCACCTGTGAGGCGCAGTCCCTGATCTAAATCTCGCATGAGGGGGGGGTGGTGAGCAAGGGTGCAGTCCCTGCCCATGCAGCCTGCGGTCCAGCTGTCACTCAACAAACACCTGGGTGCCTTTGCAGACACTGGGATACAGCAGAACAGAAGCAAAGCACAAAACAGACCTCCTCTTAAGGAGCTTAGTGGCAAAGACAGAAACGAACAGCAAAGCCAAGAACAGTGCTTGGGAGAGGAGTATGAACGGAATGCGGGATGGGTGGGCCAAGAAAGAGGAATGCCATGTCATCACCAGGCAGGTTGAGTCAAGAATGTGCCAGCTCACCCCTCATGTCACCCCACCATTCAGGGCTTCAGCCAGATGGTTCCAGCATCATGGTTTGCAATCAAAGAAAGGAAAAATCGCCGTGTTTCAGGGGAGGAAGGAGAGAGACAAAGAATTCTATGCTATGCCAAACCCCTCATTTTATTAGTGTAATGCACTACTAGACACACCACACTATGCTATACTACTACTACACCACATCATGCATGTTATGTGTGCTACACTGCACGGTACACACTCCGTACATATTATATACTATACATGCTACACTATGCCTGACACATAGTCCACACTTAGTAAGTGTTTGTGGAACTGAGCTAATGCTTCTCGAGCTGCAAATGAGGACCCTTTCTCTTCTACTTGTTCTTTGGGGCATGTGAGATAAGAGCAAATATATGAGGTCTGTCCATAAAAAATCCAGCCATTGTTAATATAATGAGAATAGTTTACACAACATCGATGTAACCTGGCAGCCAAGGAGAGTGGACTGGAATGTGCATGTGTGAACAATGACAACTTCATTGTACTAGTCAGTGGGGGCACTATAGATGCTATTGAGTGAGCATGTGCACTGTGTGGCTGTCACATTCAAAATGACTGAGTGAGTAAAGCAATGAATATGCATCAACTTTTGCATTAAGCTTAAACATTCCTCTACATAAACTACTTGGATGATTCTGAAGGCTGCAGCTGTGGGCACCTGGTGATTGGCAGCTTCATCAGAGTAATGTGCTGCTCATGCATCACGTCTCATGCAGAGATTTTTGGCAAAACATCAAATCACCCAGGTGACCCTGGCTCCCTACAGATTTGGCACCCTGTGACTTCTGGCTTTTTCCAAAACTAAAATCACCTTTGAAAGAGAAGAGATTTCAGACCATCGATGAGATTCAGGAAAATACAATGGGGCTGCTGATGGTGATTGGGAGAACTGTGTGAGGTCCTGAGGTGACTACTTCGAAGGGGACTAAGGCGTTACTGTCCTATGTACAATGTTTCTTGTATCCTTGTGTCTCCTTCAGTAATGTCTCTGTTTTTCATAGTACATGACTGGATGCCGTCTGGGAAGACCTTGTACATTGGTCTCTGTATCTGGTCCCTGGCACAGAGCTCCCCAACAAGAGCACCAGGAGCATCTCGTGTCCTAACGTTTGCCCTTTGACCGTGTCCCTGACACAGCACTCCTAACCCTCATAAGCTCCTAGGTGATGAGAGCACAGGGAGCATCTTGTTCTAATGAGGTGAGTCCAGGTGGACTCCAGGCAGGGGCTGGTTACCAGAATGACCAAGCCATGAAGTCTAGAATTTCAGCCCCACCCCCAGTCTCCAGAGAGGGGAGGGGCTGGAGACTTTGTTAATAACTGCTCATGCCCACGTGAGGGAGTCCCCACAGAAATCCCAATAGGGGTTCCGGAGAGCTTCTGGGCCGGTGAGCACATCCACATGCTGGGAGGGTGATGTGCCTCAAACCCCACAGGGACAGGTGTTCCTGCACTCAGACCCTCCCTGGCCTCGCCCTGTGTCTCTCTTCATCTGGCCGTTCATCTGTATCCTTTATCATGTCCTTTAATAAACTGTAAACATAAGTGTTTCCCTGAGTTCTGTGAGCTGCTCTAGCAAATTATTCCAACCCTAGGAGGGGGTTGTAGGAACCTCCAACTTGTAGCCAAGTCAGACAGAAGCTGTCAGTAACCTGCGGCCCTACTACTCGCAATTGTGAAGTAGGAGACAGTCTCTTCTACTGACCTCTCAACCTGTGGGATCTGACACGGTCTCAGGTAGATCCATCCAAGTGTCAGAATTGAGTGAAATTGCAGGACACTCAGCTGGTGTCGCAGAGAAGTGCTTGGTGAGGGAGAGCCCACACACAACCTGGTGGTGGGACAGCTGTGGGTGTGGTGGCAGTGTCAGAGTCAAGGAGGGACATGCGAGCCAAGAACTGAGTTTTTCCTGATAGAGGCCCTTAGTGCTGTGCTCTGAGACTGCTGCTTCCTAGGCTGGGTGTCTCTCCGCCCAAGCACCAGGTCTGTCCTGATAAGCTGAGAGAACAGTGGTAAACAACAGAGCCAGGGAGGGGTGCTCGTGGGAGAAACCACAGCCAGGCTAATGACAGTTGACTGGAGCTTTAATCCCCAACACCAGCCATACCTGCTGATCTTCTAATGAAAGAGGATGTTTGGTAGGTGTGCCTGCCAGGCTGGTGCCTCTGGAGGCCTCCTGGTGAGTAGGCCTCAGCCAGCTAGCTCTGAAATGGGGCTTGCAACAAAACCCACCTAAGATTCACACTCTGCTTCTGAAAACCTGTTTAGGAGGGAAGAAATGTACTGGGGGAGTCACTATGTACAGAGAAAATGAAGATGGGCTCTTGGCCTGGCCCTGCCACTGACAAGCTATGCAACCTGGCCCATGTCACCTCCCACATCTCAGTCTCCTCATTGAATTAGTCAGGATAAGTGAGGCTATGCTGTGGTAACAAGTAAACTGCATGATCTTAGTGGCTTAACAAAATAAAAGTCTATTTGACTCAAAGGCACCTTGCGGGTCGCTCACCTCTCCTCCATCCTGTGGCCACATTACCAGGGACACGTGGCCTCCAGGGTCCCTGCAGCAGGGAAGGAAGAGGCATCTGGAGGACCTTGTCTGAAAGTGGCTGGCATCACTCCTACGGTACACATCACCCGACTGAACTCATCACACGCCACACCCCACCCTGAGAGGGCTGGAAATGCGGTCCCTGCCCAGAAAGAGGAAACAACAGAGAGTATGTAGGGTCACCTTCACCCACTTGGCTGACACATCCATGAATTAATTCATCACACTTGGGGAGGGGCATCTAATCTGTGCCAGGCCTATGTTAAGTGTGGAGAAACGAAGATTCCCTGGTCCTCAAGGTCAGCAGGTGAGACAGACAGAAGGAGGCGGTGCTGCCATCTGCACAGGTCTTTACGGGAGCAGCGAAGGAGGCAGCCAGCCCGGCCTGGGCAAGGGGGTGGGCAGCACTGTGCAGGTTAGTGTTTAACAGCTGACTCTGGAAAGCCATGTATGCACCCCTACACGCACATATGTCTGCTACCAACTTCACTGGCATAAAGCATGTGTAGCCAGTTCACAAGCAAAGCTAGAACATACAATACTCTCCGCTGTAAACCCCACAGAGCTGTTGGTTCTCACAGAATGCATTCATTTTCTGCCAAACCCAGAATTCAGCTGTGATTTGACAAATGGACTTGCACCACCATCAGCTCTTTCCCCAGTGAATCTATCATCCTTAAACCTGATATGTAACCTGCTGGTAAACTATTTCTCGATTTCGCACTGATTATATTTATTACACTGAAACCTCTTTTGGCTTCAGCAGTACGTATTTTGTAGTTGCACTCAGGAGTGGCAGTGAGGAGGGGTGGGGAAGGAGCGGGAGGGGAGGGGAGGGGAGGGAGGGGACGGTGGTGTGAGCAGGGTGGGCGTGCGGGGAAGGTGGAATGAAAGCCAAGGCACTGGGGACGCAAGCTGGCACCGAGAGAGGGCTCTTTGCAGGAGGTGCAGGCCGGCCTCCTCCAGTGTCCATCAGCCACTCTTGGGTCACAGCGCTGGCTAGGGAAGGAGACAGAACCACATGTGCAGTTCAAGTGTTTGAGCACCCAGCTTTCTGACACCAGGGAGGTGGCCAGGCAGGTGGCAAGAGGGGTCACCATTTCTTACGTGGTTGACCTCCTGAAGGTGGCTTGGAATTCCCAGGCCCAGCCTAGAGCCACCTCCCGGGTAAGTCTCCTCTGGGGCTGCTGTCTGTGACTCTTTCCACAGACCAGTCAGCACACATCCATCCTGAACCCTAACCCTAACCCTAACCCTAACCCTCATCCCTCCCAAGCCCTCCCGTCCTCTCATTTTCTCCCCTGTGGAGACGAGGACAGCCGGCCCTTCCCTGGAGCAAGGAGCCAGGAGGCAGCACAGGCCCAGGCTGTCGGCTCCATGCTTCCCCTGCCGCCCATGTGTGCACACAAGTGTGTGTGGCCGGGGGAGGCCACACTGCTCCCTGAAAAAGCAGCCCGTGACAAACGAACCTGACACTGAAATGTTCTGGAACCCTTACGAGTCTTTCCAACTTTCCCTAAATAAGGCAAAGAACTTGGGGAACAATCTTTGGCCTTGAGGAACAAGGGGAAGAATCAGGGCTGCAGGACATGTGACTTTCACGGCAGCATTTCCCAGAGAACTGAGTGGGCAGTCCTGGGTCTAAGTGCTGCTCTGGGGCACTCTGTGTGCCTGCCTCTGTGTTCCAGATGGACAGACAGGGAGATAGACAGACAGATAGACAGAGTTCATATATATATAGAAGGACTTACTTCATCCTCACATCAGCCCTATAAGGTGAGGCAGGTCCTTGACTAGAGGAAACTGAGGCACAGAGAGGTTGGGTAACTTCCAGAATCCCACACTGGTAAATGTCAGAGCTGAGATTTGAACCCCAGCAGTCTTGCCTTTAACTGTGATGCTGAGCTGCTTCCCCACACGCTGGGGCCCTGTCATTGGTCCTTTCCCTCTGGGACTCCCAGGAGTGGGAGTCATGTTTCCCGGGGCATTAGATCAGGGCTGGCTGGGACTGTGGGGTCTGCAGCTTAGACAATGTGGGAGGCCCTTCTTTAAGACAAAGACTACAGAACTGCAACTTCTAATGGCACAGGCTGTGGAAGTGCCCGTGTCAGTGCGGGTCCTGAATTTTAAGCTTCACTGGCCCCTGCCCAGCTGAACTCCAAGGCTGTCAGTGTCCGATTATCTCTGTGAGGGCTTCCTGAGACTTTTCCATCCTCTGGCACCTGCCAGGCCGCTCTCAGCCCCCTGTGGAAACCAGCACTGGATTCCTGGAATTGGGATTCCTGGGGGGGGTGGGGGGGAAACAGGGCGGGGAGCTGGGTGCTGCTAAGTGAAGCGTGGATGACTCAGACCAGAAGCGGCTGGCACGGAGCCTGCTTTCAGAAAGCATGAATAACCAGGGGAAGATATGGAAAATTTCCTGACCAGCCCTGAAGCTGGCAGGATCACTCAAATGTAAACTACCCGGGGCGACGTGTGAGACCTGAAGCTAACGTGGAAGCACAGAAGGAGCGCTGTGCAAGGCTCTTCTCTTTCAGAAGTACTAACAGGGACCCGGTAGACTTAGCCAGAAAGCTCCAGGCCCAGGAACAGCCGCGTGGGTTTCAGAAACCGTCACCCTTGATCGGAAAATTCTGTGCTATCAAAGGCTCAGATAGACTCTTCCACCCTGTCCCCTCCCTCACAATGTTGTCCCGAAGCCATGAAATGGGGACCAAGCAAGGTTAGGAGTCCGAGGGGTTGGGGGCACAATACCTGGCGGGGAAGGGGGTTAAGAGAGCGGCTGTGGGGCAAGTGGCCTATGCCAGGGTCTCAGAGCCTAAGCCAGAGGCTGCAGGGGTGGCATCCTTGTGGAGGAGGGAGCAGCGTAATGAGAAGCTGGTCACACGCAGAGGGAGAGACCAAATAATTCGACATATTCAGGGTAACGGGAGCTGGCTTTCTCCCTACCCGAGTAGGAGCTACAGCACAGCAAGGAGAGGACCAGAGTGACCCCGTTGTGTCGGGGTGGAAATGGCCATGTGGATGTGCACTCAAGGTTTGCGATCCACATCGACAGAAGTGGAAATAAACACAGGCGTCAGTGTGTGTAGATGCACGTCCCCAGGCTCAGTGCACTGACACTGCGATGTCCATGGGCACCCTGGCGCCCAGATGGGGGTTTCTGAACGCCGCTGTGAGAGAAGAAATGACTTGTGACACCTGTTGGGGATGGTGGGGCAGACCGTCACTGGAGGGCTCCTGCAATGGGGATGTGTAAAGGGGGGAGACCGGACTCGAATCCAACTCCAACAAGGACCAGTGGGGGTTTATAACCCAGGAGCAGGGTGGGGGTCAAAGGATGGAAATTATCACTGAAAACACCAGGGGAAAGGCCATTCCTGCTGGACCGACTCAACAGAGTTCTTGCTGAAGGCAGGTCAGGTAATGAGGGAGGAGGGATCTGATTGGATAGCGAGGGTGGGCAGCCTCCACAGGGGGACTTTTGATAACTGACTCAGCAGGGCTCTCGCCCAAACTGCGTTCTACAAGGACAGAGTAGGGAGCCCCACCTGGCCCAGAGCGCTGGAGAGACCACTCCTTCTCCACTGGAAAGAACCAGGGCTCCTGGGAGGGAGGGCCATTCCAGAGCCTGGGCAGGGAAACTACAAGAAGAGCCGAGGGCATATTTCTGCCAGAAAGTCAGGAATTGCTCAGAGAGTGAGGGACATGTCAAAAGGTCCCATGTCAGCTGGAATAAGCTCCCAACGATTAAACCTGGGACAATGTGAGCACCAAGATAAATAAGGATAATAACGAGTCATAACCCACGGGATAAAATAGGAAACCAGGCATCTACATATATGATAATTGGTTAATTATATCAATTAGTTATATGTGCATACATTTAGAATTAATTAACTGTACTTATTTGATGAGTAACTGTATTCACACAGCTTCAGAGTACCTCCCCACAAAACACTTCATAATTACAACACACAGAAGTTCACTTCACGGCAGAACCTGGCAGACAGACTTTAACCGAGAGCTCAGCTACCTCAGTGGTGGGACCACAGAAGCTGTGCGCCACCGGGTAGGCCCCAGGGAGACACAGCACCATGTCCACGCTGTCACAGCCTGAATCCGACCATGCGTCAGAAACTCCAACTCCAGGGACAACTGAGTCTGCTATGTTCAAAAGTGTTAAGATGGGTAACTTTCTATCAATAACAGACTGAGAAACACATTCCAGATCGAAGGAGACTGAAGAGATGGGATAGCTAAATGGGACACCTAATACTGCACTGTACCCTTTTGCTAAAAAGGACTCCAGTGGGAAGACGGGGAACTTGAGTGGGAGACGATGACCGCATGGCAGGAGGGGAGCCGCACTGACTTCCACTTGACGGGCACATCGTGGTCACGTGGGAGAATGCCCTCGTGCGTAGAAAATGCATGCCAAAATATTCAGGGGTCGTGGGTCATCATGTTAGCAGTGTATTCCCAAATGGCTCTGGAAAATCACTTATTCCCTATGCACAACTTCTCTGTGTAGAAGTTTGAGTTTGTTTCTGAGGGAAGGAGCCAGGAGAGCTGCAGTCCTCCGACGGCAGGGAACTCGAGGACCCTGGCAGGACTTTATCATCCCCCTGCACAGAAGAGGGAGCTGAGACAGGCTGTGGAGTAAGGGCCCATGCTCACTCGTTTCGATCACTGGGCAGAGGAGGAGGTAGTGAGGATCCTGCTCCTTCCACCCTGACCCTCCCTTGATCCGGAAATTCCACAGTGAGAGCAGAAAAGTAATAGGATTTTGGCGTGCACTTGACAGTCAGGGCTAACGCCGGGTGCCTGGGAACCTTCCACCTACGTTTCAGGCCCTCTGAGCAAGAAAAGCCCCCTGAGCAGCCTGTTTGGGTGGCACCGGCAACCCATAGAGGTCAGGGGAGGTAGGTGTAGAAGGAACTCACCAGGAAAAGCCTTCTCCTGGAGAGAGGCAGGTATTACTTACAAAAGGGCAAGGAGACAAAGACATTTATTGTAGGGAAGGGGGCCTCTCAAAGAAGCTAACAAGAGGAGAGAGGAGGTGAGGCCACCCACTCTGTGACAAGCAGGGAGACACAGGTGCTGTCAGAGGGAGGTCACCTGCTGTGCTCTTGACCATGAGAGATTGTCTTGTCTGGGCCTGGAGAGGTCAGGTCCCACGAGACCAACTTCCCCTCACACAGCGCAGTCCAGACGGAGCTGGATGCCAGGGCGCCACGCTTGTCTCTTAAAGTGAGAAACAGTCAAAGCTGCTGTGGGCTCGCGGTGGGCATGTGACAGCACCAGACTGAGCACAGGCTGGCTGGCTGCGGGAACACAGGAGCAGCACCACGCTGGAAATTCTCAGGCCAACACCAGCAGGGTTTCTTCCCCTTCAGTCATGAGAGGAGACATCAAATCAAAGATGGCAACCATCTTGGGAAAATACAGTCTGCTGAAAACAGAAACAAATACAAAGAGTTTTCCTGGGGTCCTGAGGACCCATCACGGTGACAAGGCCCAGTGCAAGCAGCCGTTGGCGTATCTCCTTTTACACGTGGAGAAACTGGTCCAGGGCCACTCTGCAACCTGGTAAGCAGGGCGTCGGGACCAGAACACAATCCTTCCCCTGTCCTCAGGGCTTTCCTCCCCCATCAGCTGTTTTTACCAAGAGAACTTTAGTCTGAATGAAATAGAAGCAGAGCTGGCCCCAGTTTTCTAGAAGCACTGACCAGTCAGCCAGCTACTAGGAAAGGAAACTGCCTGGAATGGCCTTCTCTTCCGTTTTCCTACAAACCCAGCCCCAGATTTTCCCCTCCCTGTGATCCCGGGCAGACGGAGTCCGGTGTGTGCTAAGCCCTTACAGCAGGGTGTTTATTACACATGAGGCATTACAACCATCACACCCAAAGGGTACTTGGGGAGTCTGAGGTTTGAGATGTGCTAGCAGGATATCAACTTGCCTGCTGTAACAAAGAGACCAGAATAATATCAGCTTAGACAAGGTAGAAACCCATACCTCTGTCATCTAAAAGTTCAAATGGGTGGGCAGGGCCAGAATGGCAGCTCCACGACCATCAGGGATCCTGGGCCCTTTGACTATTTGCTCTGCTACCCTCAACATGCGTTTCTATCTTGTGGCCCAGAGTGGCTGCTCCAGTTCCTGCCATCATGTTTGCATTCCTGCCACAAGGAAGGCAGCATGTGGAAAGGCAAGGGCATACCACTTTGCTTTAAGGACGTGACCCAGATTTTACCCATCCCTCACTTTCATGCATATTTTGTTAGCCAGGACTTTGTCACATGATCACAGACAGCTAAAAATGAGATTAAGAAACTAACAACTCTAAAGTAAATACATACATACATACACACTCTGGTTTCTCTTCAGATCATGTAAATCTTTTGTCTTAAAAAAAGGACCTAGTACTATGAAAAGAGAATGCACATGAGGGCGTCAACAAGCGATTCTGCTGCACCAGTGGTGCCTTGTAGCTGCTGGGAAAGAACAGGGAGGTCTTTTTCCCCAGCCCTAGCACTTTCAGGTCTCAACTGGACCTAGTTTCCTCGGCTCAGCAGTGCATACTGGATCTAGCCAGACTGGACCAGTGTCCACCCGCAGCCTCTCTCAGGAATCTGTCCTAACATTCCACATGTTCCCTATTGTCTAGTTCACATCTATTCTGCTTTGGGCTTGGCCCCTGGGGCCTCCTGCTCTGCCATCTGGGAGAAAAGCTGACAAGGCACCCCCCTCTGCACATTGAGATGCTGCCTGTACCCATCTGGCCAGGGAGGGGTAATGAGGGAGGGGTAATGAGAGAGGGGTGCCCCGCCCCACTGGGAGAACCAAGCCTCCCTTGGCCAAGGATGACTTCTCAAGCTCATCAACCAGCCTGCAGGGCAGCCTGGACAGTAGGCAGGAGCATAAGTCAGCCCCCTGGCAGGTAGAGAAAGGTAAAACTGCACCTGCCCACGTGTGGACCCAGTGTCAGTGGTAGATGCCCAAGAAGAGTGGAGATACCATCCTCAGAGGCCAGCTGAAGAGCCAGCTGCACACAGGGCTGGCAGCTGCATGCATGGGCTTTTGTTTTTGTTTTTCAGTGCATCTAGTTTGGAGCATCCTTCCAGACGGAGGAAGGCCCCATGTGGCCTCAGATCTTGGTCGTTCAGGACAGCGTCAGCAGAGGACAGACACAGAAACTCGGAGTCCTGCGTTAACAACTCCATGACCTGCAGAGCAGTAGAGCACAGCGGTGAAATATGTGGGCTTTGGAGTCAGAATTTCTAAATTCCAGTCCTGGCTCCATTGCTAGTTAGCTTGGGATTATGCGTAAGTTCCCGGGTATCTTCTGGCTTGTTTCCCCATCTCTAGAACGGAGATCACTGTGCTTCTGTGAAGAGATTGGTAAGTAATAAATGAGCTAACACATGTCCCTGTCTGGCCTGTAGAAAGCTCTTGATGGACATTAGCCACTCCTTTCCTTAATCTCTCTGAACCCCAGTTCCCTCGTGATAGAAATAAGGAACTACTTCTGCGCTCAGAGCAGGTCATGAATAATTAATTCTTGCATGTAGAGAAGATTCTCTGTGTATGCATGTTTTCCTTCTTTGTTCTTCTCTGCTTTCCTGGGTCTGGCTTCTCTATAAACAGGGGAGAGACAAATGATTATCCCCGCAGGCCCCCCCAGAGCTCACATTGGCACTTGATCCAGAGAGGGGTCCTGTGAGTACCTGGCTGGCCTGGTTTGCTTTTCTGCCAACTGTGCTATGTTCTGGCCAACTTAGGACCACATGGGTGACAGAGCACAGCCAGAGACAAGAGGTCAGAGGAAAGCAGGCAGAGCGCCACTGCGCGTGCTAGAATCAGAGTTCTCCTGGTGGTCGGTGGACCAGGGAGCCCTTTAGGCATCAGAAGGAATGTTGTCACCATCAGCCCTGGAGCTGGGGGTGCTGAGGGGACATTGGATGGGGGTAGATCAGGGGATTTCAAGAGGAAAAAGGAGGATTTCAAAAGGATGATTCCAGTCACCCATCAGGGGCTGATTCTGTCCTTGTCCCAGTTCCAGGACTGGGGCTCCCAGAAGTGAGATCAGAAGGAGAAGTCCTTAACAAAACCTTAGCGTGTTTTTATTTACTTATTCACATCTCATCATAAATGTAATTAATCTCATTCTTCCAGTGTCCATTTACTAATTATAATATTGGAAATCTTAAGAGTGGCTACATAGTCATCTGAGAGTAAATAGAAACTTCGGGAAATAAAAGCAGATTCTGTCAAAAGTCAGTTGCTGTGGCTTTAACTTTGAGACAGTAGGGAACTTTCGAAGTCGCAAGGCACGTCTGTAGCAGACAGCGGTGTAGAGTGAGGGCGGGGGCCTGTCACAACCTGGCTCCTGACAGCCCTGAGCGCAGCTTCCTAACTCTTCACGCCCAGCTCTCTGCGTGACCTGTCTGGTGGAGGCCCTCTCTCCTGGTTTCCAAATATTCTTTTTCTTTCATATTCTCAGTCCATCTTTGTGGTCCATGTAGTGCTATTTTGTCCTTAAAGCCTGTGCTCTCGACTCAGGTTCATTAACAGTTTTTCACTGGGCTTGTGAAAGTTTTACACCAGGCTCGGTCATGTTTGCTCTTCTCGAAACTTTTAAGTCCTTAAGAAAACACATGCTCAGAAATGCAGAACACTCGTGTGGCTGCCCTTTAAGTTCTGTATTAGGTTCCAAATGGGTGATATGAGTTTATACTTGGAGAAGGTCTAAGCTTAATTTCAAAAATATTATGTAAATGTTCAGAAAAGCATGTAAGTTTTATACAACCAGCAGACACTTCCAACACATCACATGTCAGTAAGGTTATCAGTGGCCAGAGGGGGGTGTCTTGCCATTGTGGAATGTTCCCAGAGTCAGTGGCTAGAGTCCTCATGTGGGAACTATGCTTCTCTGAGCCTTGAGGAAATAAATTTAATTGCTATATATGGAGAGAAGACTTTTTATTTTGTCTTCAAAATTCAGGCAGCTTCTTTCTATTCTACATCTTACTTGTATTGACTTCAATTGAGAATTGTTTTCTCATTATCTAATAAAACTGATGTTCAGGAAGGTTACCAGGTTATCCTATGGCTTTCTTTATCCCCTGGCACATCACCAATATCCCGAGAGATTCATGATTCCAGTGAGACTAAGGTCATGTCAAGCTTGCAAAAAAGATAGAGAGAAAGGGGGATAGAAAATATCAAAGTGCTGTCAAGTCATTTACACTATAGTCTAAACACACTCCCTTTCCTTCTGAAAAGTTTCAAGGTCAGGAGAGAGGAGAAAGACAGAGGATCATGACGGGTAAGGGCAGCAGAAGGGACAAAGAGGAGGAAAGGGAACTGGGACTAGCAAAGTCAGCCTTCACCTCTGCATCTGGCCCAGGGCCAGTCCTGATCCTCTGATATCACTGAGTAAGCATTTGTTACACACCTGCTGGTCCCAGAACATTCCATTCCGAGGTCCCTTACCAGGAGAAGGCTGCATGGAAGCCCCAGGGAGACCAAGGCCCAGCTGGGACCTGGCCTGGAGTTCAGCCACAATAATTATCAGCGTGGGTGGCTCCCCTGGAACCCTTTCCCCTCCAGCACCTCTCTTCCTCATTAAGTCTCAGCTCCTGGGCTGCCTGGGCCCCACCCTCAGGGAGGAAGAGGCCCTGGTAGAGGGAGACCAGGCCCACCCAAAAGGTGACTTACAGGCCAGGCCAGAAATGACATCACAGCTCCTGGCCTTGTGAATTTATCCACAGGACCCAGAGGCTGCTGCTGGAAGGTACTTCCCTGTCCTCTGCACTACCTTCACTTCTGGCTGCCGTGCCAGCTGCCAGCTGCCTATCCAGTTCTCAGGACCACACTGAAATTAGAGCAGCTTGTCCAGAGCATTCCCAGGACCACAGGAGCCCTTTCAGTTCAAGATGTCTTTGGGCCTGCTGGGAAGTGAGGGGCTCTTACTGACATCCCCGGGCCTCAGTCTGCAAAGGGGACAGGCAAGGAGTCCACTTATTGAAGCCAAGTTTATTGTTCAGAGCCAACAAAGCCCCTCTGAGGTAAGACTGTGACAAGGCCTGAGACTCCATCAGTCAAGCCCCACATTCAGATGCGGACTTGCTGTTTTCATTACCGAGTGATGCAGCAGACATTTGGGACTCAGTCCTGAGTTCCCTCGGGCGGGTGACACTCATGGTCAACAAGGGTACAGGGCACTGGGTTATTTCTGTGCCAGGCATTGTGCTAAGGGCTTTACGCAGATCACTTTAATTCCTTCCCAAGACAAATATGTGACATCGGTTCCATTATTATCTCCACTGAAAGATGAGGAAGCTGAAAGTTAGCCCAAGGTCACAGAGCCAGCAAGTAACCAAGCAGGACTGGTCACAAAACCAGAAGTCTGATACCAGCTGCCCCCACCCTACCCACACCCTGCGGGTGGGATCAGGGTGCCCTGAAAGACATAATGGGCTGGTGAGGCTTCATCCATACATCTAAGGTCAATGGGCTGGGTCAGGGTCCCATGCAGACACCCTGCCCCAGCTGGGTAGCATGTTGGCCAAAGGCAGACAAGGACTCATTCAAAGGGGTTACATTCTCCACTCCTGTAGCTCCAAGACCTAAGTCACACACAGGATGGCACCTGGGCATGGGGTGGGGGAGAGCGAGGCAAAGTCATAGCTGTACTCACAGGGGCACAGGGGTCCCAGTTAACACGGCAGCACTAAGAATGGAAACATCCTGCCACTTCAGCAGGAAGCCGGCCTTCCTCTGCAGAGGCTGTTCTGCTCTTCACTGCGCTCATTCCTTCAGTCAACCAAGCCCCATGGAATGAGCACTATGCACCCCTGCCCACATTTCCCAAATCAACAGTCTCTACCCGGAGCTGCCTCCAGGGATAGTGAGGCTGAGTGTTTGAAACCCAAAACCTGGGTCCTGCAGTGCCTGGACATCATGCCTGCCTCCCTTTGCCAGCAGGTGAAAGGCAACGCTTCCACTGAAGGTGTGGTTCGGGGTTGAGCGTGGTGGGGTCCCGCAGAATGTGGCTTTCTCTCAATCCAATATGCAGGTTCCAAGAGAACTGATTAGTGTTCTGCAAAAAGTCTTTGGGGATCTCTTTATAAACGGGATGTGACCTATGTGAGCTGTGCCCGAACAGGCTTGGAGTGGGTGAGGACCTGGCTGGCAAGCAGCCATCCAGAGAGGCCCTTCCTGACTGCTCCTGTCTTCCCTAGGCCTCTCAGGGGGCACAATGGCTTTGCTACACCGAGTCAGCAAATCTGAGCACAGGCCACGATAAGGCGGTGCTGAGAACAGACTGCTCGTTTGTTACGTTTTGATGTGACCTCTCCATAGACGTGTTCTAAATCAGGGTGACAGTGCTCAGAATGGCAATCGCTCTCCCTACCCAATGAAACAGGTCTCAGAACTTCCTATTTTCCTAAAAATGGCATTTGTGGGTCTGAAAGGGATGGCCCAAGTTCATTTTTTAATGAAGACATTTTCTCAACAACACCAAAAAAGTCTTTCGGGCCCAGGTGAGTGCAGAACATTGCTGTCAGGGGTGTGCTGTGGGGGCCAGGGGGCACAGGGAGCGAGAGAACATTTAGAAAAAATGGTTAAGGGCTGGCACACAAATGGAAGTCCAAGAGAGCACAGAGCAGAGAAAGGACGCCTGGAGAGATGGGGCCTCTTAGCCAGACCGCGGCCACTCCTCCCCTTGAACTCCTGGCCCCAACGGAGGGCCCTGACCTGGTGCCAGCTGCCTACAGCTCCTCCTGCCCACTCTGGCCTGGCCTTGTCCACCAAACGTCAGCCCCATCTGCAAACACAAACAGGACAACTTATCTGTATTGCCTAACCAAGGTAAACAGCCCTGCACATGCCCAGTCCCTGCCCTCCCCGCAAAGGTCAGCTGCTGGGCCAAAGGTATGCACAGGGACATTTTTTTGGTGACTATTTCCTCCTGGCAAGACTTCTGGATTCAGGTGATTTCAGCTGAGTAGTTACCTAATGTCATCATAGAAACCCAAGTCTAGGAGGATATTGAAGCAGTTGTAAAGTCCATTCCCTGCCCCTTGCCCAAACTCTCTGCCATTTTCAGAAACCCCATAATTGCCATGGGCCATACAGTGACTCACACCTTCTTCAAACAGGAAGTCTTCTTGAGGTCTATACTAAATCCTCCAGGTTTCAGGGTGGCCTGTTCCTTTCTGCTCTTGTCACTCACATAAACAGAGTCACTGAAGGGCATGCTCATGCCAGGCCTCACCATGTACAGTCATAACAGCTGGAAGATGCTGTCCTTTCCTCCACATGTCCAGAAGATGCTAGGCCTGACTTCCAATTCTGGCTGTGCCGCCAGCCAGTTATGTGACCTCAAGCAAACCGCTGGACCTCTCTGATGCTCAGTTTCCGCATCAGCAAAACAAGGAGGCTGGACTAGAGGGCTCGTAGGCCCTGTTAGGAAGTGAACTGTATCCTCCCAAATTCATATGTTGAAGCCCTAATAACCTCCCAATGAGACTGTATTTGGACATAGGGCCTATAAGGAGGTAAGTTAAATGAGGTCATCTGGGTGGGGTTCTGATCCATTGGCTGGGGTCCTTATAAGAAGAGGAAGAGATACCAGATCTCTCTCCTCCTCATCCCACCACCCCCTACCCCCTAAACACACACAGAGGAGAAGTCATCTGCAAGCCAAGGAGAGAGGCCTCACCAGGGCCCAACCTTGCTGGCATCTTAATCCTGGACTTGCAGCCTCCAGAACTGTGAGAACTACTTGTCTGTAAGACTGGTCTATGGCAGCCCAGGCAGACAGGCCGTTCCCCTCTGCCACCCTGGAGTCGTTTGGATGGCTTAAACCCTCATGGGAAAATCAGCAACCCTCAGTCCCTCCAGAGATTCTGAGCAGAAGCTCTGTTTCTGACACCACCTATGGCAGTGAGTTTCTGCTTCTGCAGACTGCTTTCAGGTATGGATCAATCAGCATCCTTCACCAGTCCCTACATACCACCCTAATCTCTACCAACAAAGACCCCTGACCCAGAGCCATGAAGAACTGAAGGACTAGGGTATGAAAGAGGGAGAGAACATGTGTGTGTGTGTGTGTGTGTGTGTGCAGGGAGTGGTTCGCTGCATGCTTCACCAGTGTTCCCCTCCCAGGGGCCTTTCCTGTCCCCCACCCCCACCCCTACCTCTAAGTCATCTCTGTGATGAGCACTGTGGCCCTGTCACTTTGGCGAACTCCTTCCAAACCTTGCTGGTTACATCTTTTGGCCCAAAGCAACTACCAAGACTTTTGGCTAAGAGGCCCATCCCCCAGTCTGAACCTTGAGTACTACTCTTTGGTCCACAGTTGGCCCAGCCCCTTCCACTTCACTCTCTGCCTGGGTGATTTCAGAATCTGGGCTCTGGAGCTCAGCTGACGTAGCTTCCATCAAGGCCCCAGCACCTGGTAGCTGGGCAATCTTGGGGAAATTACTGACCCCCTTAAAGTCTTGTATCCTCATCCTTAAGTAGGATCCCCCTTCCAAGGTTACTGGGAGGGCTCTGTACAACGATGCGTAAAGCGCATATAGCCTGGTGCCTGGGTACATAAATGTTCCATAGATTCCAGTTACCATTATGGCTTCCAAAAGTGAGCATTGTGGTTTGGGCTCGCCACACCCAAGTCAGAGACACCCTACTCACTGACGGCAGTGTACTGACACCGGTACACTGACAGCAGAGCCGGTCCCTGCTGTTTGGGACCAGGGAGCTGACTACACCTCTGGAGCCCCTGCTGGCCTGAAACTTCTTCAGCCCCAGACTCCCAGCAGCACCCCCAGGCACTGCCGCCACTGGCTTTTGCTCAGCCAGACCTAACTGTGCTTTTCATCCAAATAACTCCCACTGTGTCAGGAAGCCCTTTGCTTACCCCCTTCTTCTGCACACAGGGTATGGGTTCATAGATGCCAGTAGGTTCTGGGATCCCTGAGAGGGGGTGGAATTGGGTTGACTTCATCCTTCCCCAAGGTCTGGAGCACAATACGTACCTAACAAATGTCAGTGGTTGGTGGACAGATGATTGATGGATGGATAGATGGACAGACTGACAGATAATAAATTACTCTGTCTCTAGTTGCCCCTGCTTTGTCTCTCCTTTGAGTGATTTTCAGGCTAATCTGCCTAAAGTCTGGCTTGGCTCACTTCATGACCCAAATAACTTCAGAGGTTGTGCTCTACCTGCCAAATACAGTTCAAACTCTTTAGTCTGGAATCTGGCCCCTAACTTACTTACTTTTCCAGTTCTTCTCTCCCACTGTTCTCCGGCCAGATCATATTAGCTGTTCTCTACACTCTTGATACTTAGACCTTCCAACCTGCAGCATCAGCTTTACCTGGGAGCTTGTCAAAACTCTCAAACCCTATCCCAGATGCACTGAATCAGAATCTGCATTTTAGCAAGACCTCAGGTGGCTCATGCCCAGTGAGAGTTTGAGAATCATTGCTCTTAAGGTGTTCCCAAAGCTCCTGCCAGTCCTGTCAAATCTTGTACAACTTTTAGAGCTCAGCGTACCTGTGCTCTACTATATGTAACCCACCCTGTCCCACCTGCCCTACGCCAGCCCACCTACACATACACACAGGTGCTGTTTTCTTCCTCAGAACGACCACAGCACTTAGTTTATGCCTCTCTTATCCTGGAGTTCACACTGTTCCTGAGGTTTAAGTATTTGAAACTCATCCCTCTGTTGTATATTATAAAGATCTGGTGGATAAGGAGCTTATAGTCTACTTCATCCCATACCATGTCTCAGATGCCTTGCACCTAGCCAGCACTGGACAAATGCACTACAATGGTGAATGGATTATTGGAGGAAGGAACAAATGAAGGTCAGGTTCTTAACGCAGGATGGTCCACAGAGTCCCAAGTGACGGCAGCTGTCCCAGGCCCCCCCACAATAAGAGTTTTATATGCTTCCTCCAGGCTTTCTTCCCTGGAACAGTGGGGAGTTTCTCCATCCTCCCACCCCAACCCGCCCTGCATCCTGGAGTGATAGGGAATCAGACGCAGCCTGTGGCGGCACAGGACCCTTTGGAGGTTGCCTGGCTTCTCATTCATGGGTATGGTGGGGGGGGGTGGGGGGGAGGAGATCTGACTTGTTGGAGAAACACAGCAAAGTCTGCACTGTATCAGCAGTACTGAGTCCAGCCTCTTCAGCGGTCAGTCAGTACTGGAATATCAGGACAATCTCAGACTTCCTGACCTCATGCTGCTCCCAACTCATCTCCTCAGAAAGCCTTTCCAGATGCCCTCACCCAACCATCACTTTCTCAGGCTCCTTGCACTTAGTACTTGGTTTTCTCTGTATACATACTGCATGATGAAAAACAGAATGCTTTCTCCTAAGGTCAGGAACAAGGCAAGGATGTCCACTCCCACTACTTCTACTAATTATTGTACTGGAGATTCTATGCAGTGCAGTCAGGTTAGAAAAGGAAATTCAGGAGCCCTGACTGGTGTGGCTCAGTTGGCTGGGCATCATCCCATAAAGCAAAAGTTGCCAGTTCAATTCCCGGTCAGGTCACATGCCTGGGTTGCGGGTTTGGTCCCCATTCAAGGTGTGTACAACAGGCAACAGATCTGTTTCTCCTTCACATTGATGTTTCTCTCCCCCTCTTTCTCCCTTTCCTTCC
>VMDR010003449.1:0-28700 GCA_007922815.1 Macrotus californicus
ATTGAATAAGTATGCCATTTGGTCTGAATTTTTGGAGAAAAAAGGATATATGGGAAACACCAAGACCATTCAACATTTATCTGTGGAAAGTCCTCAAAGGGAGAACAAGAGTCAATCCGAAGTGAGAGTTTCAAGCATTTAATTGGGTTTTAAACATCTGGGGTGTGAGGGCCTCATCAGGGATGGTAGACAATGCTTTATTTCCGGTCAAAATGTCTTCCCCACTCTACAGGCAGACTAGATGACTGTCATTTGAGTAAACACTCTGTCCTTACTGCATAAGAAAAAGGAAAGTCATATTAAAATGACTTTTAAGTGTTACAGTGAGTTGAATATAATACAAAAAATATACTTGAAAGTTTTGCGAATGTGGACCTGGGGGCATGATAAATGTTGACATTCAAAATCAATCATTCAAGCAGCTGAAAATAGCTCATAGGAACGTCATTGCTCTAGACTTTAGGGACTTTAAAAGTTTTTTTGAAGGACTTTGGAGTTGGCCAAGACAGGACTGGTGTTTTGAATAAAATACAGGTTTTGACAGCAGCCCATACTTTATATGTTGTAAAAATGCTGTTCTGGGTTTAGTGCTATGGAATTGAGGATTTTTTTTTCCTGCCATTTACTACTGGAGAAACATAGGGCGGATCATTTCACCCTGATGGCTAAGAGGCAATAATGGTTCTCAGGAGACCACATGAAGGTGTCCTGTTCATTCCTAGAATTGGAAATCGGGGACTATAATCCATAAGTATGGAGAACGTGGACCTTGTTTGAAAAATGAAGGCTTGGTACACTCACCCCGTTGGTAGAAGGCAGACACCCTTCTTCCCTCTCTGGCATGCATCTCCTAAACTCTAAGGGTCTCCATGAAACTTGCAACCAGGGGAGCAATGGCAGTGGGCAGTGCCATCTTGTCCTGAGCGGATTCCCTGAACCTGTCCTCAAGGTCCCCTTTTCTCTGACTTCCCAGTGAACCAAAGCACCCCAGCCAAGGTTCTCCTGTTGCTTGTTTTATCCTAAGCCCTTCCTTGTTTCACTGCCCCCAGCCTTAATAAACATACTCTCAAAATTAAAAAAAAAAAGACTTTAGGATTCTGGCAGTAGAATTTGAGGGGAAGGGGTCAAAAGAGAAAAAAAAGAATTGTGGGGAAAACAGGCAATGATGAAAGAGCTGGGAATTGTGGGAGAGAATTGAGAATAGCGGGAGAAGCAGAGAATTGTGGGACAGAATGGAGAATTATCAGAGATGAGGGAGAACTGTGGGACCCTTCTCTGCAAAAAAGGGAGAACTGGAGGAGACACAGAAAATTTTGAGAGTAACTGGAATTGTGGGAAAGAATGGGAATTTGGGGAGAAATGGGACTTGTGGAAAGAAATGTGAATCTGGCAGAGAATTGAGAATTGTGAGAGAAAATGAAAACATAGACTTGTGTGGGAGAACAGAGAATTGTAAAGGGAAACAAAAAATTGTAGAAAAATATGGAGAACTGTAGAAAGGTCCAGGAATTGTGGAAGAGCACATCACTGTAAGAGTGACCCGAAATCGTGGGATGAATTGGTCACTTTGGAAGACACAGGGAATTGTGGGAGAAGATGGAGAATCGTGAGGGAGACAGAATCCGGGAGAGACTGAGAAACGTGGGAAAGGATTCAAATTATGGGAGAGCATAGAGAATTGTGGGAAACAATAAAGTCTTCTGAGAGAGACAAAGAATTGTGGAAGCTGGGAGGAATACAAAAGCAACACTGACTTTTTTTTTAAAAAAAAAAAGATGAACTGTAGGTTTGGGAAGGTGACTCATCTTACCAGCAGGACCAATAGTAGATTCAGCGTGCAACTCCGAGAGAGCTGCCGAGTTCCACTGTCTGCTAACGCGTCTGACAGTTGCAGTTCCTATTACATACCGTGGACTGGCAACCTCTTAGGCACTGCCTCACATGGGCCAAGGTCTAGGCCTGTTATTCCAGACCATCTCCATTCTCCTGTCCTTGCAGGCTGGCTCTGCCGCAGTTCAGAAAGTTAGACAGAGAGGTTTGGTGCACTCAGCTTTGCATTCCTGAGACTACCCGCAGGACCCCTGAGAAAAGATCTAACTTAGTTGCAAGACTCATTTCCCATGTAATGTTGGGTTCTCGGTCCAGAGAGAAAAGGTACATGGATCCTTTGCTAAGGGACATTTTCCCTCTTTTGTACTTTATTTTCCATGAAATGCTAGGAAATCTGCTCATTCATCAGGAAACGGCACATTTATCATTTTCATTAATAAATGCAATGAGAATGCTAGTTTCAGCTTGGAAGTGTTATAACTATAAATCATTAACTTTGGAATGAAAAAAAAAAATCTTTGCTTGCCTGTGGCCAAGAGTTGATGGCTTTGTGTTGCTCCATTTATACATCAATGATTTCATAACTGTTTATAATTATAACCAGGGAGATCTCCTGGCTATAACTCAGGACCCTTTCCCTGCTTGGTCTGTAATACTTTCCATATGTTGGTTTAGAAATGTTGTACCTCTCTGTTAGCAGCCTTTTTCCCCTTAAAAAGCCATCAGCTTTTAGACACATGAGGGATATTTTACTTATTTAAATGGGAACAGCACTGCAATGTTACACATAGTTACTTTCTCTTGAGATGGCTTTGTGCAGGAACATACGAATGGACTCTACCTGGACTTGAACTGAAAGCTGACCATCACTGGAAACAAAAGTGGTTAAATTAATTCCCCGAGCCAGGAGCAAATGTGTGAAGGCCAAGCAATAATTAGAAGCTACATTATTGCATAAAGAAAGGCATTGGTGGCCAGCAAGGTTAGAGGTGAAGGCTGTCGGGAGCACAGGATTCAGTCAATTAGGGAAAACTAAATGTCTAAGCAATTCGAGGATGATCACATTTTCACTGCATGGTGCCTTGTGATAAGTTCATTCATTTTTACTTATTGTTTTAAAGCTTTTAGAAGAAAATAGTCCTACTTCCTTAGTACAGGACAAATGAAGAGTCAAAATGTGTGAGAAGTCAGTCTCCCCTTTGTCCTCTCTCTCTAGTCACTCAATGTCCCTCCCTAAAGATAATCTCGTTACCATCCCCTCTGGCAGGGATAATCCAGTTTCAAAATAAACACAAGTCTTCAGCTCAAGCTCTTTTGCACTAATATTATTCAATGTTTGATCCAGCAAAATTCCATTCCAACAAAATAACTTGTGAGGGACTGAAAGGAGATATGACCTGTCTTTGTGTAGCTGCACAATGACAGTAAAAGAGGTTACGCGGTAGAAGGGTCAGCGGGTGTCATTTAATGGGAGACACCTGAATAGCCATCGAATCAGCGAGTTCTGTGCCAGGAGACACTTCTCGGGTCATAGTCAATCTGTAAGTTGACCCTCCTGCACCTGGAAACCTGGAAATCCTGCAGCTGGAACCCTCTTCGACAGCATCAGTGCAACTCAGAAAGGCAAAGCCCAGAATCCCTGACCTTCTGCGGTGCAGAAAAAGACAAAAGACATTCAACAGGGAATTTCAGCCTCTCTTACAGGAGAGAGGGAATTTGCTGGGCTTTCTTAAATCTGTGCTAGGGACAGCAGATTTCACGAGGGGCAGTCCTGTGGGAGAAGAAGGGGAGGATGCTGGGAAAGGCTGGGGGAGGGGTCAGCCGACCTCATCTGACCCCGAGTGAAGGAGAGCGGGGAGGCACGTGGGTGGACACATCCTAGATGCCGGCACACACTAAACAAGGTTCCGCAAAGCTGCTGTGAAGTCTTGGAGCCTAAGTCACCACTAGAGGAAAGTTGTGACTCTCAGTGACAGGCTGCATTCGTGTCCCATTAGACTTGGTCATTGGCAGGGCCACTGCATGGGAGGCGTGGCCTCAACACAAATGCTGTGGTGGGTTTCAGAGCAGAGTCACCAAGGCCCTGGGTCAGTTACGCTCCCGTCATTAGAGGTCTGCAAGGGACATTCACGGACATCATAGGCCAGGACAGGGACTTCTCTCAGGCCTTCCTGTGTACGAATCAACCATTGCCATCAAGGCTGACTGGGAACTTGATGGCATAACCAGTCCATTGCCAGCCTTGACCTCATCAATCCCTACTTATGTTAATTATTTAGAAGGGTGTATATTGTTCATGTCCCTAGAGGGGGTTTAATTATTTTGACTCATTTTTCTGTTGTCATTATGATATCTTTAGTAAAAACAACACTTCCAATTATCGTTACTGGAATTGGACCAGTGAACTTGGGGGACCGAAATCAAGTTTCTGGTGCTCAGAAGAGGCAGATCAAGTTAACAAAGGCTCTGCACAACCTGGGTCGTGAAAAGCCCTGCATTTTTGGGTGCATAAGCCTCGCCTAAGCACCTGGAGGGCACAAGGCTATGGCCAAAACATGATGCAGCAGCAGCAGCAGCAGCAGCAGGCTGATGCAGGAACGAGACTCCTGGCTGAATCTGCAAATGCATGGTAGAAAAAGAGCAGATCCAGAGGTGACAGAAAGTCCCCCAACCCTGCCTAGCTGTCCCTAGCTGGCCCCTAACAAGGACTTGCTGTGATAGAAGAAAACTCCCTTTGAGCTGAGAAATGGAATATCGACACTCTATTTGCATATGTTTGGGCTGTAGATTGTCTCCTGTTTCATGATCTGTTCAGGTTTGTATGAGAAGTGCAGATTAGAAAACACAGCACATTCGTGGGAATGCAATACGATGCGTACCTGTGAAATCCAACCCAGACGGTGGGGTGCTTTTTTCAGTGTGGGCTGCCGGCTTGACCACACAGCGCCTGTCGTATCTACGGAGTGAAACTCGGAACCGAGGTATCGAAACGCTGGAAACATTTCCAACCTCTCCGCACTTTCACCGGAGCTTCAATAAACACTGCCTGAGCCTCCTTTCCGTAGTCGGAGTCATTTGGGAAGAACTCTGAAGCGTGGCAAAAAGGTTTTGGGAATTTGTGCTCTTCTCCTTATTCATTTAACATTGATTTTACAATTTAGTTGAAATCTGCAGTATATTTTGGGTAGATAAAGTTCCAAATTACAAAAGAATATGCCAGCAATGGCAATGTGGAACTCTGCCTGCACCCTGAGTCCTACGCCCTGGAAGAAATCCCATGGTGTGCTGAGTATAGTTGCCTATATACTGTACTTGAAAGTTGCTAAGACAGTAAATCTTAAAAGTTCTCATCATAAGAAAAAGAATTATATCTATAGAAAATGATAGAAGTTAACCAGAAGTATTATGGTAATCATTTCAAAATATATAAAAATACTGAATCATTATGCCCTGCACGTGAAACTAATATAATGTCTAACCAATATGTAACTAATATGTCAGTTATACCTCAGTTAAAAAAAGAAATCTTCTCCATGCTTTTGAGTTCCTGGAAACAGCAAAGAACCACGTAGCCTCAAATGACTGCAATAAGGCTTATGGATAAACCCCTTGTTTACCTAGCACGAGGCCAGCCCCAGACTCTCCAAATTTCCTTTTGTTTTGGTGGGGGGGTGGCCTTAAACATAATTCACTGAGCTGTTTTCTCCCCACCAATCAATCAGAACAGAGTACTGGTTAACCAACATTTGATTCAGCCCCTCTCCTTCCTCCAGATCCTGGGGCTTTGGCCCACACTCAGTCTGAGCCAGCAGACGATGCATCTCTGGGGTAGGCTGGCCCAGGGAGAAAAGTGCCCAATGGTGCCACTCCTGGTCGCCCAACTTCCTCGCCCTTGTTCTTTGTAGCCTTGCTCACTTTTCCCTGTAAAAGGAAACCCCTTTTGCCTTACCCTGGAGAGCCTGTGGATCTTTCCCGGGAGTGCTCTCTGTGTGCCAATAGTCTTTGGCATTCTGCTGCAATAATCCTTTGGAATCAAGTCTCTCATGACTAAGGCCGGATTTGTTTGTCATTAGAAACTATCTCTCAATTCTCCATTCTGGAGACAACTGTTCCCTGTTTCTTATTCATCCTTCCGCACAGGCCTATACAGTAGTTTGCCTTATCTGCTGGCCGTTGGTGTAAGGCCTCAGCTCCTCCTCATACGGGCATCTCCTGGGTGGCGGGAGCATCCTCATGACGTGGCGGCTGGCTTTTGCCACTGAGCAATCCAAGAGGGAAAAACAGAAGCCGCACAATGTTTTTTATGATAGGGCCTCAGAAGCCGCACACGACCACTCTGGCTGTACAGTGTCAGTCACACAGACCAAGCCTGATACCATGTGCGAGGGGGATCCACAAGTGCATACATACACAGTGGGAGGTGAGCAGCATTGGCAACCGTCTGGGAAGTTGGAAACCAGCGGTTTGCAATAACACATTGCAAAAATCACAGATGCTGCGAAAACGCTACTGCTCCAACAGGTCCTTCATCAGATGGATTGTAAGCAAAAGAAAGGCCAATAGATTGAAAGAGACTTAAAAGATACTTCAAATTTTAAAATATACAAAAGACTGTGGATCGTGTCTTGGTACATATATCTGGGTAATAAAAGTATTTTAAATGGCAAAGAAGCCATTGCTAGAAGAGCCAAAATGGTGGCTAATCATGGCGAGAGGTGGGGGAGAGCCTGAGACCGGGATTGGACACAGGGAAGGGGCTCTGGCGATGACTAGCACAATTCTTTCTTGACCTGGTGATGGTTACAAGGGGGGTTAGAATATGTCACTAAGGCAGGTATTTGCTTTATCTGCTTTCCTATATTTATATTTTATTTTACAATAAACATAACATTTAAAAAATTAGAAATCTGTCCCTGGGCAGGAGGCTCAGTTGGTTGGAGCATCGTCCCGTATACCAAAAGGTTGCGGGTTCAATCCCCGGGACATGTACAGGAGGCAACTGATCCATGTTTCTCTGTCTCTCCCCTTCCCCAACCTCTTCCTCTCTCTCTAAAAGTCAGTGAACATATCCTCGAGTGAGGAAAAAAAAATTAGAAACCCTGAGAACTCTGAAGGCACAATGTTAAAGCCTCCTAAGAACATTTGTTGGGCTCTGGGTAGAAAAGTCCTACTTCCTTTGAATACTATATAGATGAGGAGGCCAGAAGGCAGGTCGTTTAAATGATCCTTTTCAAAAGTATGCAATGCAAGCATGTCAGCATATTTGCAGCATTTCTGTTTTTCTCCCACCACTCTTCTAAGGCAGTAAAACTAAGGAATTTCCGATGACTTCTCCTGAACCACAGGAGCTCAAGTACTCTCTCTTTCCTCAGAACCAGGCTCCTGTCCTTGAAATCGGAATAGGAAATTAAATGGATGGAATGCTGCCCCGCCCACCACTCAAGAAAGGAATGTTTCCTGCAAGTCCCACCAGCATCTCAGGCTGCCTTTTGGATGAGAGGGTGAGCTGCACTTCCTCCCTGCTCCTCTGTCAAGAAGCTTTAGCTGTCCCAAATATCAACAGAGATAACCTCCTAGCAAAAGACGCAGTTTCTCACAGTTCCTTAAAAAGCCCAACAGGAAGCATAAGGGAAACACCACCCTAATCCCAAGTAATTTCTTAGCTATGCAGCTAAAAACAAAATCAAATCAAAGAGATAGTCATCTTTTTTTCTTTTTTTAAAAAGATTTTTTAAATTTATTTTTAGACAGGGGAAGGGAGAGAGAAAGAGAGGGAGAGAAACAGTGTGGGGTTGCCTCTTGAGCACCCCCTACTGGGGACCTGGCCTGCAACCCAGGCATGTGCCCTGACTGCGAATCGAACCTGTGACCATTTGGTTTGCTAGCTGGCACTCAATCCAGTGAGCCACACCAGCCAGGGCTGGAATGTGATTTTAATAAATAAAAATCAAAAGGTTAGGAAATCGACCCTGCCGATATAGCTCAGTTGGTTGGGCATTGTCCTGCAAACCAAAAGGTCACTGGTTCGATTCCTGGTTGGGGCACATGCCTGAGTTGTGGGTTCGGTCCCCAGTCAGGGTACATGCAGAAGGCAACAGACTGATGTTTCTCTCTCACATCGATATTTCTCTCTCCTTCTGTCTCCCTCCCTTCCCCTCTCTCAAAAATTAAAAATAAAAGAAAGGTTAGGGAAATAACCAAATTCTGCTTCTCATCAGCGATGTGACCTGTGGCTTATTAACTTTAGCAGCCTTATAGATTAAATATAAAATTCCTCACAGAAAAACGTTGCACTGCCATGGATAAACCTTACAGTTACTATGGTCAATGAAAGAAGCCAGACACAAAGAGTACAGACTGTGTGATTCTGTTTATGCGAAGAACCCAGAAGAGGCAAATGCACAGAGACGGAAAGTAGTTGTGTAGGGCTGGGACGAGGACTGGGGGCAGGGGGTGCCTACACATGGGTAGCGGGGATAATTGGGGGTGGCTGGAAATGTTCATCAGCTGGATTGTGGGGATGGCGGCACCACTCGGTACATCCACTAAAAATCACTGCACTGAACATTTCCAACGGGAGACTTTTGCGGTGTGAAATCATACCTCGGTAAAGCTGTGAGAACTTCGCACTGCCACACTCCAGAACCAGCAGCACCCTGCTACTGTCGTTGGGGCTCATTGACACCATCGGGGCTGCCCCAGCACTGTTAGCTACATGCCTTTGGCCCTTGGAGCACCGCGTTTAATTTGCAAAATGGGCCCAGTGAATGCAGGGTGATTGGGATGTCTTGGGGCAGAGAGGGGACTGGAGACATATCTCTGATGCCAGTCCATGTACAACATGGTGAATTCCCAGGACCCCGGCACCACCATAATTGCTGTTATCAGCTTATTGAGTCAGTGAGATGCGGACTGGAAAATAAATTCATTCTGGCAGTTGGAAGCTGATTTGGATTCTCTGAGTCTTCATTTCAGAGCTAGCCCGCTAATCGCCCACTTACTCTAAGCCCTTCTCCATATGGGGTGGAATTTTTTTTTTGAAGACTTAATTTTTTAGAGTGATTTTAGGTTCAGAGAAGAAGGTATAGAGCATTCCAGAGAGTCCCTGCCTCCACAGGCACAGCCCCACCCCCCAGTTACAACACGTCCCACAAGAGAGGGACATTTGTTACAACTGATGAGGCTACACTGATACGTCATCATCACTCAGGGTCCACAGCTTACGGTAGGATTCAGTCTTGCTGTTGTACATTCTGTGGGTTGGGCCAGATATGTAATGATATGTGTCTGTCATTACTGCAGCTGGATTTTGAGTTCAAAACTGCTGGAAAACGCGGGGCATTCCTGGAAAGACAGCACCGTGTCTGCAGAGGGTCATGACGTGTCTGACACGCACAGCTGTCTTCATCCTCGTACTCCCCCGTGGAGGTTTGCCAAGTAGATACGGCTGAACTTGTTATGAATTTGGAAAGACTTGGGGGAAATCTGATGGCCAAATCTCACTACATTGTCCTACTCTTGTTAAAAACTGTGTGTATCTGTTGCTCGGAGACTCAATCCCACCTGCAGAAGCAATTTTATTCTTTCTCACCTTGATGTGATTCGTCCAGGGGCTTGGCTGCCAAAACTTTTTCTTCTTCCTGCGCTTAATTATCCAGCACGCAGATTCTGTACAAAGTTAGTACAGCTCACTAATAGTACAGAGGATGTGCCACAACCCGTTTCATTATTAATGAAAAGGCTGGATAAGATAAGCAGTTTTAAACCTTCTATGGGACTGCCTCGCATGTCCTTATTTTAATCCAGCAGAGATCTAGACGGTCCTTAACACTTGTTTTTTCTCAGTGATCTGATATGCTTAGCAATAACTGGAAGCCTTTTTCTTTTACTTAGTTACCCCTGTTTCGAAGCGCTCTTGCTTTTAACCTCATCAAGATAGCAATCCTGGGCACTTGCTGACATAATGACTTTTGTAGATGCTCCTGATAACCAAAGGCCTCCTTCTGTGTCTTTGAGAGCAAGGCACCGCCAGCGCTGTAAAGGGTCTGACGTGATACCACTGACCAGCCAAGTTGGCCTGCCAGGGGTTTCCCGGGGGTGGGCGGAGGACAAAGACACCTGAGGCAGAGAGACAAAAACAGCAGGCAGCAGGAGCCCTCGAGTCCCCTGGGTGATGTGGGGGTGGGCCCATGTAGAGACTCTGTCAGAGCTTAGGAACCCAAGCTTAGGAACCCCCCAATTGCACAGAAAGACTGCAAGCAAAGCTGCCCAACCTTTATCCTGGAGGTAGACGTTATCCACCTTTAGTATCCTGGTCAGGAACTAAACCTGCCCTCTGCCTCACAACCAGATGCTGCCTCCGTATTCCAGGGTGGGCTGCCATACACACTCTCCTGGAAAGATAATCTGGAACAAAAGCTGTCCATGCCTTTGCTCAAAAGATGGGCAGAAACATGAGACACCTAAAGAGAGTGGCCCCCCCAACGCCATCGTCTGTCTTCTCAGATGTCCCCTCTTTAAAGCAGTCCCTCTCTGTCACTTCTTACCCCTGCCTCTGCTAGATTTTTCTGCCTAGCACCCATCCTATTCTGATATTATATAGTTATTTCTTGTGAGTTTGCTCCATTCGAATGAAATCCCCAAGATATCATCTGTTTTGTCATTACTATATATATCACTAGGGTTTAAAATACTGCTTGGCACACAATAGGTGCTCAATATGTATTTACTAAATTAGTGAATGAATGAATGAGTAGGCTGTCATTATGTCCTTTGCGCTAGGTGGTTGAATGAGAGTACCATGTGTACCTGGATTTGTTAACTTTTCCCAAAAGAATTTCCCCACACACTTTGCTCAATAATGGGGAGCTCTTCCAAAGTGCCTTGGATCCCTTAATCACCCCACAATCCTGAAAGATCCTGCCTGCTAAGATTGGGATCCAAGGTCATGGTTGGAGCAGAAGCCCCATTTCAGCCTTTTGGTGGCAATTATGACTTATCTCTTTGGAGAAAGCTCAAGGCCCCAGTAAGCACCTGTCCAGTGAGCCTAAGCCTGGAGAAGTCCAAGGCTGGACACAAAAGGCCTTGCGAACTCATTTGCGATGGTATGGAAAGCAGTTCACAGGCTCAAGAATTTAAAACCAGACACTGGCCCATATTAGAACTTTGCTGCAAAGGAAGACAAGAATGCTCACTAGCCCTGGCTCCTTAGCACACCACAATCAGGGGCTGTCTTTTAGAGCTGAGCATACCCCAGACAGTCGCCACAGCCTCCCTCCCCTTGTTTAAGGATGAGTTTGGGTTCCAAGCTTCCAAGAAGTTGCTTGATGCTTTTCGTTGGAAACAAGGAGACTCAGAAATATCTACTGAGAAAAACACAGGGAAGTGTGCTAATTCATAAGCTGCCGTCTCACAGTCCCAGGCTCACCCTTAGACATTTCTGCCTTGCCAGCTGCTCTCTGTGAGGCTCCGCCATGATATGACACCAGAGGGACATGGCAAGACTAGAGGAGGGGACTATGCTCCTTGCCTATTGCTGCTCCTGTTAGTGTTTCTTCAGGAGCAGCCCTTCCCCCTGGCCCTAGCGGTGGCTTCTGGCTCCTGCTTTTTTCCTACATCATCGGACCAACCTATCGTATGTTTTCAGCCCTGTCAGAACCATTAGATCATGTGGGAAGCCCACTCAGAGCCCTGGGTTGCAGCCCCAAGGGGACCATCCTGCCATCTTCTAGGTTGAGAAAACCCCATCCCCTGGCCCCTGTTCCCAGCATGTGCTAGGAATCCTGGCTTCTGCCAGCAGGTACTGTCTCCACATTGCCTGTACCTGTTTTCAGCCTCCCAGCACCAGCTTCCCTAACCCCTTATCCTAAAGGCACTCTGTTAAATGAACTGTTATGAGTTGTGTTTTCCTGATGGGACTCTGACACTGGAAAGCAGTAATGGGGTCACAGTGCTTGTTCACCTGAGTAAAACATTAATGGTCTCTTTGCTGGTTGAGCTCTTTAATGTTCAGAATAGCTGACACGAAGCTCTGTTGATTAGAGAGGGAATGGCACCATCCCTAATGCTGACAGTGTCCCTTTGTTACCCTGAGCTACATTTTCCTTCCTTATTTTCTCAAATCCATGAAGAAGTGACAACGGAGTACCTCACGCATTGCGGGATGCAAGCACCGAATCCTATGTTCTTGTGACAACAGTTCCAATGCGTAACTCTTATGTTGTAATAGACCCTGCATTTTTCACAAAGAACTATCACAAAGAACTATCACAAAGAACTGTGATCAGGGCCAGATGTCACCATGCTCTATTTTCAGTTTTTCTGAAAGCCAGGCGCTTCCACATCACGTATAAAACTAGTGGGAAAGGGAAATTATTCACAGCGGTGTGAGGGAAGGAGACATTGAGTGCAATCCCAGGTTCCCTTCCTGACCCTTTGTGCTCAAGAAGCCTCCCCCAGCAGCCGTTTCCGGGTTTCCTCTGGACAGGATGATGTCAGCGCAGCTGGCCACCTCGGGGGGTCGGGGATGTGCTGTTTAAGTCACTGTTTCACACCTGAAAACAGACAGCATGCTTTTTTCTTATAAAAATGATTTAGGGGACAACGAGCTGGGAAATGCCTCCTGAGGAAGGAACCTACAGTGAATGGAGCCTGTTCAGACCTCTGGGTCCAGAGGACAGTGGAAGGGAATACAGAGGATGGAGGTCCAGGCCAAACTGCCCCAGGAGAGGAAAGAGCAAATTGCAGACACTGAGAAATTGTATTGGTCCAAGGGCCTTAATTTTTTAACATAAGTTTTCAGAAGAGAGAAGGATAGAGGGGAAACTATAGATTCAAAGAGACTCAGAAGATATACCAGGTTTTTAAAAATGAGCAAGACCAAACTACAATGTCTAGGGAGAGACCCCATGTGACAAAATGATAAGGGAACAAGGCAGCAACGACTCTGCCAGCAGTGTGGCTCCTTTGGGGGCTGTGGCTGAGACGGGGGACCTGCTGGGACTCTAAGCGGCCGGCAAACCTGGATTTCTGGACCTGCATGGTGCTTACAAGGGTATTATTGATAACAATTCATTAGGTTATGCTTTTCTTCTATGCACCTCTATTTTATTTCACGGTAGAGACCGAGAAAAAGACAAGCAGCCCCTGACTGCCTGGCCTATGAGCTTGGCTTTGGTGTTTCCAGAAGCCAGCCTGCCACTCCCCGCTGGGCCTTGGTGCTCTCCTGCGGCACATACATGTGTCACCCGGCATCAACATGAGACAAGGCCGTTCTGTGACCAGGATGAATCAAGACAAAAACGAGACATCCCTCTGTGAGCACAGAAGACAAGACATGAGCATTGTGAGGTCACCAAACTGACCGAACATGCCCTCTTCTGGCAAATATGATGACCGCGGCGTCTACTAATCACAGCTTTGGCCTCAATTCAGTCCTACTTTATCGATGAGATGCAGGATGCCCCATCACAGAATCCCCCCCTTCCCCATGCGTCCACTCCAATGTGAAACACCACTTTTTTAAAGTCTTCCCCATATATTCTACCACAAGCCCAAATCCTAAAATAAGTCCTTTTTAAAGCCTTTAATGAGATGCCCAATAATTCCCCATGGCGTGTCGTCTCCCTTGTCACAAAGAGCCATAAACCCAACATGTTCTACTACAGCCGTTGAATTACAGGTTCGTTGTCCTATAGATGTCCCCGGTGGTGCCAGGAGGGAGGTCTTTGGACAAGATAAAGAAACAAAGAAAAAGATGAAGGAAAAACATGCTCAGAGGCTGACAGTCGTTGTCTGGCCGGGAAAGAATGTCCCAAGCATCCAGAAACCTCTGCTAATCCACGTGCATGTTTGCTGTGACTGAGAATAAGCAATGCTGTGCGTGGAAACGTTTCTATTTCCTGATTCTTTGGGCAAATGGAGACCTAGCATTGCAGTGGAGTGTAAATTGGCAAGTGTGAGGAAAACATCTGGGTGTACGTTCCAGAACTCTTTGGCTCCTCTGCCGGCTTCCTGCCCAGGGAGGAAGCAGACTGCTCCGGACTAATCAGCAAGTCACCGGGAGGCTACTTGGCAATGACCACATGTACGAATCTGAAATCGTCTGAGCCTCGGCACAGAAGTCTCCTGAACTATTCACATTAATTTCAGGTTGGAAAAGCTGTGAGCACCTGTCATTGCCATGACCCTTTATATTCGTGAAGCTTTATAAATCTTAAAAGAGCTTTGAAAACGTTGTATTAATTTACCTGCAAAACAACCCTGAGGAACGCTGAGAGTATCTCTTCGTTCCTACTTTCCAGGATGGAAAAGGAAAGTGAGGTGACAATCTCAAGCACAGAGAATTAGCCAAGGTAAAAGCCGGGCCTCCGAACCCCTTGCCTTCTCACTTTTGCAAATGCTCAGTTGTGACAAACTTTGATCCTGTTGGGGATGATTGGACTGTTCTAAAGAGTCGCGTGTCACTTTAACAAAATGTGGCAAATGAGGTGAGTAAAACTTTTTACGGTCAAAGAAATATAAAAGGCCTTGTCCTTAAGAAAAAGGCTATTTTTTTGGTATGATATTTTCTGGTTCCTTGGCCAATTGTCTTTCCCAAACATCGCACTATCTCCATGTGGACACTTTTAAACTCCGCCGTGGGCTTGCGTAAATGTAGTTCAGGGGAACGAAGGGTTCACAAGGGAACGTGTTTAACATGTCATCACTCGATTACTCTCCAGGGTTTGTGAACATGGACTAACAGAGTAAATTCTATGGAACAACATCGTGGTACAATATTTGATTCTGCAACTTTCCGTTTATATACTCAAGGAGTCCGGGCCATACTGGAAGGCCCTTCATACTCCCTGGTGACTATGAGGGCCCTCAGATGAGGCGTGTTACCATGCTGGGTCTCAGTTTCCTTGTCTGTAAACTGGGAGGTGAGGCTGGAGGAATCCACATGCTTTCCAGCTGTGCTCTGCAGTGCCGCCCCCTCAGCAGGATCCCACAGCGTCCTCTCCTGTCTCCTGCCCTCATCTCTGATGGAGGTGGCAGCCCAGGGCATCCCTCTCCCTGGATGCCAAGGCCCACAGCTGGATGGTGGCTCACTGCCTAGCTGAACTCCCAGGGTCTCTTATGACAAACAGTTTACAGCTCCCGCTCTTCTAGCCTTACGTGAAACTCACACACAAATACAATCTACCTTCGCATACCCTTTTTTCTTTAAAAGAAAGAAACATTGGTATGTTTCTCTATGGTCATATACAAGGGAACAAAATGAAAATACTTCATAAAACAGATGTTAACATGTAAACAGTCAAGCGTGACAACACTAGAAGCATCCCTGCCCTTATTCATCAGAAAATATTTTAAAAGGGCTCTATGATTACTCTGGCTGGTGTGGCTGGGTGCATTGAGCACTGGCCTGTGAGCCAAAGGGTTGCCGGTTTGATTCCCAGTCAGGCCAACTGCCTGGGTTGTGGACCAGGTCTCCAGTTGGGGGTGTGCAAGAAACAATCAACCAATTGATGTTTCTCTCCTCTTTCTACCTCCAGTCCCCTCTCTAAAAATAAATAAATAAAAAAGAAAATAAAGGGCTCCATGATCAAACAGATTAGGACAGTTTTGGATTAAACAACATCCAGCATTTTGCAGGACCTCACAGAGACTTGAACATACTACTGTCTATGGCCACGTTACAAGGCAGAATTTGCTATGTAGCATTTTCCCAGATCCTAAGACCATGCAGGCCATTCTTTAGGGTTAGTTCACACACCTAGTGTTCCTGAGGATGGGCTCTGAGAAACATTGTCCTACATCAGTCATGGGTTACATCCAGTCATGAGTGATATCGCAGCCCCATGTGCACTGTTCATTGTCAAAGCTGTCCGGAGATGAAGAATTAAAATAGAAGTTCATCTAGCAGCATCCCTGGCCTCAGCCCACTAGATTCCAGTAGCAGCCTGCTCCCAACTTCTAAAAACAAAAGATGTTTCCAGGCATCGCCCAATATCCTCTGGGGGAAAAAACTGCCCCCCGTTGAGAACCACTAAACATATTGAAATACACGTGTAATAAAATATTACTTTAGAATTTTCCTCTGTCTGCATTTTATAAAAGATAATTCGTTCAGGTGTTCCACGTGCATCTTGCGACAATGATGTCTTCATTATTTTGGTAGGTACTTTTTGAGTCATTTAAAGGAATCTTCCAGATTTCAGTCATCTTCCCTTCCCTCCACGTTGTTTCGAGACACAGCTGCTTCCTTGTATCTCATATCATTTTGATCTGAGTAAAAGGCTTAGCCAGCGCTTGGCTCCCAGGATGCAGTGCAAACACGTCAGATATTATCATATGCCCAGGAATAATGGCCAGATCTGTATTAAGAAGGGGCTTTTACTAGTGACTTCTCTAGTATCCAAAGTTAGTGTTGATTAAAATCATTTCAGGCTAATTTTCCTCCTACCAAAAATATCTTGTTCTGGAAAACCCTTCAGGAACAAATAAAGGGCATATGGACAAAACCAAGGTGGGGGGAGGGGGGTAGAAGCAACGCAGGGAGGTGGGTTTGGCTGGGGTGGGGGGAGTGGTGGGGGATAAGTACAGATAACTGTAATTGAACAACAATAAAATAATTTATTAAAAAACAAAACAAAATAAACTTGCAATCCAAACCTAACAGGGGGAAAAAAATACCTTGTTCTTCACATAATTAAGGGAAGACTTTGTGATATGAAAGACTTCATATGAACTCAAATATAAGATGACTCATTTTTTTCTTCCAAGGGGTGCTTTTGGAAATTGCTTTCCTTAAACTCAGAAAGCTATGGTAAATTAATTTTCAATTTCAGTAAGAATGACAAGGGCAAAGTGAATTAGTTGGTTCAGTAGACAATTTGTACTGAGAGCTTACTACGTGTAAGTGCAGTTCCTGGATACAGTCAATGTTAAGAGCCAACTCACAGACTTAAAAATGAATTTTCATGTCGGCGTTTCTCCTAGATGGCCGGTCCCTCCTTGCTTCTCACAAGACTGGAGGGTAACCGTGTTCTAGTATCTCATCTGCTTAGTATTTCCTTCCACGCTCAAAAGTGTCCTAATTCAGAAAATAAATTGATGAATCTAAATTATATATCTGATAATGGGTTAATATCCAAAATATTTTAGGAACTCATATAGCTTAACACTACCCCTCCCCGAAACAATCCAATTAAAAAATGGGCAGAGGCCCTGAATGGACATTTCCGTAAAGAGGACATAGAAACAGCCCATAGACGTATAAAAAGATGCCCGACGTCACTAATCATCAGAGAGATGCAACTTAAAACCACAATGAGATGTCATGTCACACCTGTCAGAATGGCTATCATCAACAAATAAAGAAATAACAAATGCTGGCGAGGATGTGGAGAAAAGGGAACCCTCATAGGCTGTTGGTGAGATTGTAAATTGGTACAGCCACTGTGGAAAACAGGATGGAATTTCCTCCAAAACTTAAAGATGGAGGTGCCATATAACCCAGCAATATATACCACTCCTGGGCCAGAGAAAACATAGACACTAATTCCAAAAGATATATGCAGCCCTAAGTTTAACATGGCTAGCCATTTCTCATCACGACCTGGAAGGTCCTCTTAAGTAATTCAGTCATCCATGGGGCCCTGAACTGGTGCTTCACTTGGGGTCAGGGTCAGGGTCAAGTTTAGGATATGGAAAATAAAGAATCAACTAATATACTTTGCTCTTGTCATTCTTATCTAAGTTGAAAACATGTTTTGTGTTTCCAGGGCCTATAAGAGCAAGAAGGAACTGAGCTGAACTCCATCAGCTCGTCTCCTTGCACACATGTACCTGAGTAGACAGCAGGACACTGGTTTCAATGTCCTGAGAATGGCATCGCCTGAACCAGCTCAGAGAAACAAGTTTTAGATCACAGGTCAAGCTAACTTCATAAACTAAGAAACAAATGAATGCAAATGTCCTCTGAATAACTAGAATCCCCCATCTGAACGGCTGGACCCCAGCCGTCCTCACATGCCTGGGTGGTCTCCACTTGAGCAGTTAAAAATTAAAGCTTCGGTTCCTTAACACATGTGAAGTGATTGTGAACCTCGAGGGGTCTGAACTCTGCTTTTCCCGCAGGAAGCAGCAGCATGCTGGTGAGAGCTGAGAGTGCACAAGGGCCCTGGACTCAGATCTGAGGCTCCCTAATCAGACGCTACCACTAATACAGATCTGGAAGGGCCCAGAAGTTTTTCCTGAGGCGCTCCTTTATTTTCATTACCTAATATCCTGAGATAAATGCAAAAGCATTCTAATTTCTACCGATCTGGATTTGAACTTCATGTGGCCAACAGATGTGTCAGTGGGTTACAAAATCCATTTCTCTAAAATGAAACAGGGAAAGAAACGAGGAGCTGTAGCCCGACTGCAGCACCCCGACTCCCACAGCCGGCAAAGGAAGCATTTTCCATGCAGCTCGGTTCAGGCCTCCTGGACGCCTTGAGCAAGCCTTGCGTGAATCGAATATAGACATGCGCAAGCATTTCGGACCTTAAACATTCTTCCGGTGACTTAAATCAGTTGTCTTTGCCAGGATGCGTCCAGTCCTCCGCGAGGGGCACTGCTTTTAGAACTTGGAAAAATCAGGACAGTGCATCTTCGAACTCTCCACATTGGGGGGTGACTAAGCCAACACTATCAGCGGTATCCAACCTGTAGCCCGCGGGCCGCATGCGGCCCAGGATGGCTGTGAATGCGGCCCAACACAAAATCGTAAATTTGCTTAAAACCATTTTTTGGCTCATCGGTTTTCATTAGTGTTTGTGTGTTTAATGTGTGGCCCAAGACAACTCTTTTTCCAGTGTGGCCCAGAGGGGCCAAAATGTTGGACACCCCTGGTAGAGGTTGACTGGCCCTTCTGTGTGCTCTGGAAACCGTGTGATGTAGGAACTCAACCAGCCTCTCCCTGTGCTCCGGGTCCACCCAGGCAATTTGCAGTGGGTAACATGTGCTCCAAGTTCTAGAAGCTCAGACAGTCTCAGAGAAACTGCTTTATTTCTGGACATAAACCCAGTTACTGGGAACGGCAGTACAAAGGCTGATGCAGCCGAACTTCTTAATAAGAGGAACAGTTTTGGTCCATCTTCTGGTCATCCTCCATCTTTCTCACCGGCTGTGTTTCAGGTTCTTTGCTTCCTATCTTAGGTGACCTCATTGGAAAAATAAATGGGATCATTTCTGTCTTTCACTTAAAATCGCACAGACAGTAAAGCGTGGAGGCCATGAAACTAATCAATTCATGTGAAATTGGTAAATTTAAGTTACTTACAGGGTCTGGCACAAGTAACGCTCCTTTTTATCACAAACTCTTTTACTATAAAATCATAAGCATGTTATTCTGTAACATAACCCTATCATACCCAAACACACCATAGGACATTTCAGGTGAAATGTTGAAATTAAAACTATTTATTACACCCATATTATTATCCTACCAGCCGCACTCAAGCGGGCATTACTTCTGCCGGACCCTGTACTATAGAATATTAGAACAGTAAATATAAAATACATCTCTACAATAGCAAGAGATTTCAAACAATCTAAATGTCGATTGCTAAGTAACTAGCTAGTAAGCTGCAGTCCACCCATATAATGGCACGTTATGCATCTGAGGAAAAGAATGAGGAAGCTCTTTATATATTGGTGGGGTAAGAACTCCAAGCCAGAGTGTGGCTTCACCCCTCAAAACTGAAGCACTCATTCCCTCAGCTGCTGGAAATGTTGGCCAATGACACTTTATACCTGAGTTCCCTGTGGGAATTGTCCAGGTTGTCTTCACTTCCTTGCCCTCCTTTGGTTTCTGAACCCACAACAGTCCGGTTGCTGTCTCTTCCTCCATTAAAATTCTCCTCTGTCGTATCTCTGTGTTAGGGTAACTAACACAACTACAGTAACAAATGGCCTCCAGTTCTCGGGGGCTTAACAGAATAAGCACTTATTTTTTGTCCTGTCACAGTCTCATGCAGGATGAGTCCTCTGCACGGTGACTCAGAGGTCCAGGTTCCTTCCAGCCTGTGGCCCTGCCCTCCCTCAGAGCTCTCCTGAAGTTCCATGCGGGATCCTTTGCATTCTGCCTGCCTACAGGCTGAAGGGGACAGGACAGGACTGTGTGGGAAGGGTCGTGACCAGGCATACATCACTTCTTCCCACATCTAGGTGGTCAGCAGTCACGTGGCCCTAATGAAACTGTAAGGAAGTCTGAAAATGTAGACTTCCTGTCTGTGTGCCCTGGAAATGTGACTGGGGAGCACCTGGATGGAATGTTCCACATGACCAGTGAACTCTTCACTGCCACCCAGTGGCTACTTCGCAGCCCTCTTCTGCCCTGACCTCCCTGCAGCACTGCTCATTGTTTTTGTTTTTAATTGTATTTTTTCCATTACCATTTATCCACCTGATACCCTCTTGCACCTCCACTCACCCCCCTTCCCCCCCCACCCCGCCCCGCAATCGCCACACTGCTGTCCCTGTCATCAGTCCTTTTTCTTTTTTTGCTCAGTCCCCTCCACCCACCCCCAAACAATTAAAGATTTAAATGTTAGACTGGAAACCAAAACAATCCTAAAGAAAACATAGGCAGTAAAATCTCGGACATTGCTTGTAGCAATATGTTATCAGATATATCTCCCCAGGCAAGGGAAGCAAAAGAAAAAATAAATGAATGGGACTATTGTAACTCAGAGGTTCCAATGACCCCGTCCTGGGGCTCCATTAATTTGCTAGAGTGGCTCACAAAACTCAGAGAAACATTTTATTTACTAGATTAAAGGTTTACTGTCATAGGACAAGTCAGGACAGAATTGACCAAACAATTGGCTATTGGTGATTGATTCAACCTCCAGCCCCTCTCCCCTGCCCGGAGGTCAGGGTGGGTCTGGAAGTTCCAACCCTCTTAATCAGGTCGGTTGCCTTGGCAAACAGATCCCCCTTCGGGGCTTTCCAAGTCACTTCATTAACATACGAAAGATACCCTGATCGCTCTCCTTGCATAGGAAATTCCAAGGGTTTTAGTGCCACAAACAGGACCCAGACCAAATACACATTTCCTATGTCACAACTGCCCTGTGTTCACTACCAGTTTGAAAGGACAATATGTCCACCTCTCTGAAGACACTGAATTTAGTTGCTTGTATTTATTTTTTTATTTAATTGAATTAATACCTGTTAGAATTATTTACAGTTCTGCTTAGATTTGGTGGGCAGTGAATTGCCTGTCTTAGTGGTGGTATATTCATCAGAGGAAAGCAAGATGTTGCAATAAAAATGCTTAGATTTAAATGCAGACAACTGTAATTGAACGACGATAAAGTAATTTAAAAAACAAACTTAGATCTGAACTGACGAGGCAGCCTGTTATAAATCTCCCATGTAGCTAGGGCGACATCTGGCGGCCAATGTTAGCCGTTTTTATTTTGGAAAGTGCCAGAGGTATTTTACCTTCTTAAAAAGTAAGTCATTTTGTTGTTGCTGTTATTGATTTTAAAAACTAGCTTCTCACACTTCTACAGGGTCCTGAATAGATAGTGAGTCTTGGGCTGAAGGCTTCAGTTAGAATCTGATTTCTACAAAAGATGAAGGCAGGACAGGCTGCATCATCTGTGGGGCTTGGTATAAAATGCAAATGTGGGGTCCTTGTTCACAAATTAAGAATTTCAACAGGGTGACCACTGAGCATTGAGCTGAGTTTGGGGTCCTTCTGAGCATGGGGTCCTGTGCCACTGCACGGGTCACATACCCTTGAAGAAGGTCCTAGGGGAAGGGAGCCATGAGATAAGCCTGTCAATTTCAGCAGGTAGACAGTGAAGGTGACCACCTGATACCCTTGGAGCCTACAGACAGACTGTACATTTACCCCCACTGAAGAGGGACTGAGAGGAAAGAGGCTTAGTTAAAGGGGAAGGGGGTAAGTGAGCCATCAGGGACAAGCAGGCAGATCACACACTCTTATGCTCCTCCTTCTGGGCAAAGGTTTGGAGAGGCGGGAGAAATGGAGTGGGAATGCAGAGGGGAGGGGCTGCTTGGTTCCTTTACATTTAGCTCCCTAGAGGAAGGAGCTGGATGGACAATACATTTCTGGTGTCTTTTCAACTCCTAAGACTCCTTGGACCTCCACACTTCCCCCATCCCTGGATGATAAAGTAGAAAACAGTGGTCTGAGCAGTCAACCTTCCTTTCAAAACATCCTTGAAGTGTCTTGATGTCGCTGAAACAACCAGAGCAGCTAACATTTCTTGTATAGCTATTCCGCACTGAAAGCCAGAAGCGGCGGAGTTAATGCACACCAGGGCTGATTGTGTAAGTGCTCTGTACTAAGTGTTCAGTACAAGTACCAAGTAGTTGAATTTTGCCCACAATCCTACAGAGTAGGCCCTATTGTTATGTCTATTCTACAGATAAGGAAAGTGAGGGCCAGAAGTCTTGAATAACTCACCCAACATGATAAAGCAGGACAATGACTGAGTCACAGTGAAAACCCAGGCTGTCTGATTTCAAAAGTCAACGCTGGCCCTGGCTGGTGTGGCTCAGTGGATTGAGCATGGGCCTGTGAACCAAAGGGTCAGCAGTTCGATTCCCAGTCAGGGCACGTGTCTGGGTTGCGGGCCAGGTCCCCAGTAGGGGGCATGTGAGACAAAACCACACATTGATGTTTCTCTCCCTCTCTTTCTCCCTCCTTTCCCCTCTGTCTAAAAGTAAATAAATAAAATCTTTAAAAGAAAAGACTACACTGGTAACTCCCTAAGTGTACTGCACATGGCCTGCTATACTGGCTCCCGGCATGTGTGTGTATGTGTGTGTGTGTGTGTGTGTGTGTGTGTGTGTGTGTGTGTGTGTGTGTGTGTTTGGGGCAGAGCAGGAGGAGTCTAAAGACTAAGAAATAATACACTTCAGGATTTCTTTTCGTAACGATAAAAAACCTTACAGTTTCTTCTCCCCAGTCCTCCAGATAACACATCAGCAAACTTTTTCTGTAAGGGGCTAAATAGTTTAGGCTTTAAGGGCCAGCGGATCCCTATCTTATCAACTCTGCATGTTCTCGCAGCATGAAGGCAGCTGTAGACAACCCGTAAATAAATGGGTGTGGCTGTGTTCCCATAAACATTTATAAACCAGGTTTGGGGGTCTGTAGTTCTGGAACTGTCATGTGCAATCGTGTCACCTGGAGGGTTTTTAAGGTGCAGAGGGCTGATCCTCGTGCCCAGAGCTTCAGACGATGCTACGGGTCTGGAGGGGGCCTGGGAATCTGCATTTTCCCCAAGCTCCTAGGTGTTGCCGGTGCTGCCCAGTGCTGCCGGCCTACAGAGTACACTTTCCGAACCACTATTGTAGACCAAAATGGGCCAAGTGGTTCTCACCTTCTTGTTGGAGGAGTTTTGAAGTCATTTTCCTGGCTGGGATCACAAACTGGGCCTGCACGATTCGGCAATTGAAAACTCAAGGGTGTTTGCGTTGTTCCACTGCTGGGTATTTGTACATTGATAAGAGTGCTTGATCATTCAGACATCAAGGGCTATTAATCCTGCGAGAGGACTTTAGGGAAATGTTAGCACTGTGTTATTCTCTCTTATTTCTTAGGCGAAAGCAAAGTTGGGAAGGAAGGTGGGGGCCCGAAAGCAGAATCCCAATCTGTTCTAAAGCAGATTTGAAGGCGTTTGCCCCCTTCTTATTTTGAAGTGCCTTTTAGAATTTTTTTAAAGACTGTATTTAGTTATTTTTAGAGAAAGGGGAAGGGAGGGAGAAAAAGTGGGAGAGAAACATCAATGTGTGGTTGCCTCTCTCACGCACCCCACACTGGGGACCTGGCCCACAACCCAGGCATGTGCTCTGATTGGGAATCGAACCAGCGACCCTTTGGTTCGCAGGCTGGCACTCAATCCACTGAGCCACACCAGCCAGGGCTTAAACTTTTAAAAAATACAAATACAAACAAGCTTAAATAAATATTCTCTCCCCTCTGTTTTTACTTAAATGTAACTGTGGCAGAAACACTGTTATGTGGTCATCAAATTCCCCCCTTTTTCCCTCTAACGGACACAGGAAAACTATATTTCCCGGCTTCTTTTGCTGTTTGGCTGAGGCCACGTGAGCTTCTGGCCAATAGGAGGTGGGCAGAGGTGATTACCCGACCTGTGGCCTGTGCACACAACCTCCTGTACCTTGTTCATGCTCTGTCTTTTGTTCTGGCTTCAAAGGCCACATGTTTAAGATGATGACATCTAGATCTCTGAGTCACCTGCCACACCATGAGTTGTGTCATGAGCAAGAAATAAACATGTATTATGTTAAGCTGCCAAGATGTCACAGTTTCTTTGTTACTGTACATAATGTGCCCATCTGGACAAAGGAAATGATAAATATACTCTTAACCTTACTGCGTTTTACTTAAAACGATATATCCTACAGATCGTTCCATTGTATTCACAGGCACACAGTATTCATTTGGTAGATGAATCAGTCTATTTAATGAGTCCCTTTACAATGGGCATGGCTTATTTCCAATCTGTGGCTGTGATGCACATGCGTCACTACGTAAATATGCAGACTGGAGAATATCTTAAGTGCTCAGTGTGGAAAATGGGAGAAAGATTTGACAAGGGAACCCCATAGGGCTGCTGCAATATAGAAGACCTAGTTGATTGTGGATACCATCAATGTGTTGTAGTAGAAAGCTAAGGGATTCCGTGCTTCTTTGCTAATGCTACCCAGCAGTTCAAGTGTAGCTTGGGAAAAGGCAGACAGTTGGACCCATTGAGGATGGGGTCTCAGCAGGCTGAATTGAGAGCTGGTCAACAGGCAAGGGGAATGAAGACCTTGACAGGAGAATGGTTCAAATGTTGGTCCAAGTTGTCCGAGCTGGATAGGGAAGGTAGTAACAAAGGAGGAGGGTGTTCAGTGGGGAAAGTTTAGAGACCAGTGGGTTAGAGTGTTGATGAATCAGAAGAACCAAAGTATTGGAAGTGAGTGAGAAAGAGGGTTAGAAAAAAGGAATTGGTCATCAGAGTTAGATATTCGTGATTTCAGAGGTGACAGCAGGTGTTCTTCCCAACAAAGGCCAGCTGTAGGAAGTGACCATGTGGCCGATATGGAATAGAAGAGAAGGTCCTTTTTGGTGAAGAGAATAAAGAAATTAGAAGCAGGATTTTCACTTGAATGTTCGAGGCTTCTGAGAATATGACAGGACCGAGTGCAAAGACTAGGACTATGAGCTGGAAACCAAAATAGTTAAAAGCCTTCTGGGGTTTAACTTGGGATGCACGAATCCCTAAATGACCCATACTCCCCCATCCCCAAACTTAATAGTCACAACTCTCAAACAGTGGCGACGGAACCTTGTGCGATGATGACAAATGTTCTATGCGCTGTCAACATGCCACCCTGGTGGCCACTTGTGGCTCCTGACCATCGGAGCGTGGCTATTGTGACTGAGGAACTACGCTTTCATGAATTAAACTTAAATTCAAGCAGCCACAGCTAGTGAACAGTGCGACTCTTCTATGGTTTACAGAAAAGTATGTATTTTGTGTGTTTCAGGGGCGAAGGTCAATGTTGTCCATGGTATTCTATACAGATGACACCTTTGCTTTGATCCTCTTCTATTTTGATGCACTTTCTTCGATTATGTAGGACTTAGCTTCTGTATTTTATGGGCTCGCACCATTGCTGGTTAACCTTCTCTACTAAAGCGCTATTTGTCCACTTGATACCTCCTTACAGAGGATGAATGTTTTCCCATCTCTTGCCTTCCCTACCAGTTCCTTAGAGGTACCTAGGGCCTCAGGTGACCTTATAAACTTCCTGAAACCTAGAGGGGTCACAGGTCCTCAGAAATGAGTAACTAGCTAACCCACTGTGGCCTGATTTTCTGAAGTTTTTGGTTGTTTTCTCCACAGAGCTGTGTGTGTGCCGTGAGCAACCCTTTCCGCTGATGTTAGCAGAAGCTGTCAAGAGGAACTGGGTAAAAGAGTCTGTAGGAGACATAAAACCATAGTCGTTGCTCAGAAGTCCTCAATGCCCCATCTTCCCACATGTTTTCAAGTGCCTCAGCCTGGCCCTGAGGGTCTTTCCACCAAGGTCCTTTTTATCATCCTCTCTTGTGACTCCACCTCATATTCCTCAAACATGGTCCATGTTTTCACCTCTCACCGCTTCTCATGAGGAGCCTCCTTGCCTCCCTTCTACCTTTCTGCATCCCTACCACTGTGGCGTTAAATGGTTAAAGAAGACAATTCAGGTGATGCAAATAAATTTAAACATTTTGTGAAATGGACAGTCTTCGTTTGAAGAGCTGCAAAATGGGGCAGGAAGCTATTATAGTTAAAGAATAAAGAACAAGGGAGGGAAAAATAGAAAATACCGGATCGGCAGAGGCCATAGTCAACCTTGTTTGGGGTGAGAAGCCTGGAGTCGGCTTGCTGTTTGGGGGTTGGCTGACTGGACATACTATCTTTCTGGTCAAGAGGGACACTTATAGGGACATGACAGTTATCTAAGGTTTGGTTTGTCAACATGGTACCTGGATAGCAGTGGCTCCATCTTGAGCCTAGAAATGTATTTCAACACCAGCAAGATTCCATCTGCAACACCATTTCCTCTAAGAACTGTTTCCTGTTTTCTTTCCAAAAACGAGCTCTCTCCCTTTCGGCCCCAGTGTGCTATGCCCCTTTTATGATGCTTGGATATTTTTTAATAGTATAATCCACTTAACTAGGTTAACAGCCCCTTGAAGGTAGGTATTCTCTATCACACACTTTTCTTCATTTGAAAAAGAACTCCAGGTGGCTTTCAAAAACATATAGTAGTATATTCAATAGATACAATAACAATGAAAAAACAAAAATAAGCTAATCCTTTGTCTCTAGGATCTAAATTCCTGTGAAAGGAGCCAGTCTCCGGACCTGTCAATGCCCAGTTATCACAATGTCCGTGGTAGGATGATAATAAGCATGGTCTAATTGAATGCATTCAGATCCTCCAGGCCCCTCTTTCAGACCCTTGTTTAGACATGAACCTGGACTCATCAGGGGCTGGCAGAAAAGCACCTTGAAGTCAGCCATCCACTGGAAATGACAGGAGTGAAGTCTGTTCTCTCGACAGATGCACACTTCCGTTTGCCATCTTCCGCAAAACGCTTCCACACGTGTTTACTTGGCAGTTTCATCAGCAAGTATGGAGAGGAAGCGGATCTGTATCTTGCACCTGCTGACACAGCATTTATTTTGACTGAAGATATGCTGCTGCTTTTTTCCTTAATTTCCTTTTTTCCACTGGTGTCTACGTTTTGCTTTGCTTACAGTCGGACATTGAGCGAGTAGATATGTCTGCTTCTTCCCTTAATAGCCACCACCTTTTACTGTTACTTTTAAGTATCATTTTAGCGTGTTCTCATGACGTCTGTTGGCACCAAGCGTTTCAGAACATAAAATGATTTGCTGTCTCGGAAAAATAGTCCTGTTGTATTGTATTTGGTTGGCGCCAGACACCATTAATTGGCTGCTCCGATGAGGCTTTAAAAATGGCCGCTTTCAGTGTGGCCACCCACCCTGCACTTCTTTCTTCCCCACATCCCTGCCCATCTCGGCTTTAGCAGGACTGCTGATCGCCCCTGACTTACACGGACTCTGCTCTTCCAGGGTGATAAGACAATCAACTGCAGGGGGAAGAGCTGAAGGCTTGGAGCTGACAGTTGTGCAGTTTGTACGGGTCTGAAATTTTCCACCCAGGCAGGACTGTCAGAATAATAAGCTTAGGATATTCACGGTCATGTTTTGTGACTAAAAAGAAGAAAGTGTGTACTTCTGTAAGAAGAGAGCACACTCAGCTGAAATAAAGGGAAATGGTTAGTTCCTAATTCTTGAGACAAGGTCACCTCCACACTGGTTTGTGAGGAGGCAAGTTTAATATTTACTTTTTGAGGACATATGAAAAGTAAAAATAAACATGCAGAACTCAGCAGCAGAGAGCCTTTGTTAAGGGTGGTTTGGGAGAGTTCACCATGAGTCTCCTACGTTTCTGCAGGTCTTGTAGGCGGAGGTGCTGATGGTCTTTGTTCGGGGCTTCTCCAAGGATGTTCAGACAGCATCCTTTGAAAGGTAGAGATAGCATTTCTTTCCAAAGCAAAAGGCAGGCTTGTTTACTGTCCAGTATAATTAAAGATAGTATCTCCTGAGGCAAAAGTCAGGCAGGCAGACTTCACGTGACATGTAAATCCAGAGTCCACCTGAAGAAAAATCCATCTTTTCTGATGGATTCAAATGGCCATAGAAAACTTGGGGAAGGACGGTATTTGCCTGGGTTATGACTATATGTCAAGCCAATGATCTGTTAATGATCAGTGGAATGAAAGGTGCCATCAAAGCAAGAAAGGGCCAGGGAAAACCACCAGCAGTGATTATAACTGGGTTATGCCACTGACAGAATACTTACATGCTTTTATACTTTTCTGTATTTTCCAAATTTTCCACAGCTAGCATGGATTGACTCCATACTCAGACAGAACCAAGAAATGTCACAAAAATTATTCATATAGAGTCTGACAGCAAGGGAAATGATTTTGTCAGAACATTAAGGATACCATGTTACAGAGAGAAAAAAATATCTCTCCTCTGTAAAAAGAAACGGCATCTCTACAAACATAAAAAAGCAGAGTATTAATAGAAATACTATAAGAATGCAGGTGATTTTTCATCTTCTTTATATTCTTTTGTAAGTTTCAGATTTTCTATAAGGTATGTATGCGACGTTTAAAAGTTTTGTAGAGAAAACGTAGTTTTAAAATAAAGTACATGCTATCAAAAACCAAAAACACAAACAAGCAACTGATTATGCTT
>VMDR010003449.1:28800-72137 GCA_007922815.1 Macrotus californicus
GGGGTCTTGGGGAGATTTGGTCTTCGCTATGGAGTCAGTGTGCCTATTTGGTGCTGGTATGCAGTGTTGAAAGTCCCCACATACTGGTTGGGTTAGGTCTTACCCGCCTATCCTCAGATCTTCTACCTCTTTCCCCCAAATCTGAGATCTGAGGGGTCTGAGCAGAGGGCTTCAGAGCCAAATGTTGATCCCAAAAGATTCATTTTTCATCCATTTTTTTCCTTCCAGTTTAACAAGAAGGCGATATTGAATCGTGAGGAGCAGAAGGTTTTGGTCTGAACAACTGGAAGCTGGGAGTTGTTTTTTCCCAAGATGGGGGAAGACACCAGAAGAAATCGGTTCTATTTCATACACGAATACAAATACATAAACTCCAGGGACTGTTTGGGGATCTGAAGGGAAGGGAGGCTCTTATACTCATAAGTGTGCAATTCTGAAAGTGTTCCTATTTTTGGCCAGACTATTACATGGGCAATGTAGTGTCCTTCTCAGAGCAGCACATCCGGAGGCATATGATGTCCTTCATTGCCAGGTTTAATTTCTCTGTGCGTGCTATTCCATTGTGTGCATGCACCATCGTTTATTTGGCCTGACTGCTATGATTGATGGATCATGCTGCAACGGATGACCTTTTGCATACAAGGGTGGGCAAAAGTGTGTTTACAGCGGTGAGTATGTAAAACTGAGTTTATTCTTGTATTATTATTTATTAGTTATTATATTATTTAGTTGTGTTACAGTTGTAAACCTACTTTTTGCCCACTCCTGTATGAATTTTCATATAGGCAGGGGTATATTTCAGGGTAAATTTCTACAAGTAGCATCTCAGTGGATCAAAGGTCAGTACATATGCAAGTGTGATATTGGCATTTATAATAAGCAATCTGTATTTGATCTTCATCCCCTTTGTGGCACAAGGCTGTAGATTGCATTTGAGTTAATTCTAAAGTAAATTACTTTACATCTCAGTTGATACTCCTAGGAAACTGCACGGAGTTATATAACTCATCTTGCATCAGCGTTGGGCACTTGTATTTGTTTTAAATCCTTATCTTCATGCAATGTTTGCGTCAAGCAAAGCCACTGAGATTTATCTCCCTATGTGAGAACTATATATATTTTTCTTTCCTAGAGAAACAAAGCAAGGAAGCTAATAACAAGTCTAAATTAGTTTACTGGGGAAAAAACAGGAAAATAACAAGATGCCAGCCGGAGTGTGTTACTACCCAAAAAAAGCTCTGCTCCCCAGCAATGGTTTTATTTTCAGACAAACTGTCCTGGATCTACACAGGCCCCCTCCCAACCCATGATTTCGCTCAACAGCCAGGTGAGATGGAATTTTCTCAAGACTCTCTCACAGACACAGAACACAGCCTGGTTAAAACAGCTGAAATCCCAAGCTGAATTCCCTATTTAATACATTGCATGTTTCTTACATCTGGTTTATATGGAGCTTGAAAATTTCCTTTGGAATCAAAAACAAAGAACCACAGGTGACAGCAGAGGGCGCCCTTCCCCTTACTATAGCCGTTGACACACTAGCCGCCTGGGAGAGGGAACTCTGGACTTAACGTTTGTTTTTCTCAGTTACTTGGGGCTGACAATGGACACACATTCCAGTCTGAGCTGACACACCCATTACTGTTGCACTGTCTTCCTCCCTTTCCTTTTTTCCCTCAGCAGGATGATCTCATATTTTGAGAAGCACAATAGAAAGGAGTGGTCCCTAGCTGCAGCCCTGTGGGAGGAATACCTGAGAAGAGGAGTATAGGGTTTCCGTGCAGCTTCCAGAGCTCCAGAATGGGCTAGAAGTCCTGCTTCTTTCTCCAAAGAGGCCTAAACATGTGTTTGAGATCTGTGTTAGATCTACTACCCCCGCCCGCGCCCCCAGTTCTGCCCCGTCTAAGGGAAAGCAGAGTGGAAGGTGAAAGCTAGAAAATCCTGAGCATTTGTGCCCTTAGCCTCCACACCCCACTGTGTAATCTCCTTGTTTTGGGCTGAGATGATTCCTCTGTCTGCATGCCACAATGAATGTCACAGAGAACACGTCAAGGTCAGAATCAGGGGCACTTGGGAAGCATTTGCCTGGACAATTAGTTGTGAGAGAATGTGACTCACATAGTCTCCCCCCACAATACAGCTGTCCCTGAAGAAGCTGCGACAGCTTCTTGCAGTGTGGCAGTCAGCATGGTGGCCAAGAAGAAAATAGGAGAAACCATTACAGAAGATGGAAGAGTGCAAGCATTTTCCTTGGAGACTTTTACAAAGAAACGGGTATGGAGCTATTTATTGCTTGGATCAGGCAGTTTTCTATAGTTATTCTAGATAAAATGCCCATTTCCTTTATCTGATTCTCTTTATTTTTGCGAGTTGGCCCTTTGACATGGACTTTTCAGTCTGCCCCATTCCCCTACAAATAGGGCCACAGGATTCCCAAATAAGGCAACAGGTTCCTGCCTGCTACCCAATGTGATCGCGGCTGGACTATGTGTCAGGAAACCAAGGAAACTGAAAAACCACAAGCAGTTTTGGAAAGTCTCCTGCCGTTGTGCACAAAGAAGCGTGAAGACGGCTTTGGTGACTCATCCCCTCAAGGTGGAGAGGAGGCTGAATTTTGGCTTACATGCCTTTCAGCTTACAGGTTTAGTGACGAAAGCTGCCAATCACAGCAGGGTGTGTACCTGCCACCATTCATTTAGAATTCTTTCTTTAATTTGGACAGGCCACATGTGAGAAAGGACTTCTGTCAGCATTCTGTCCCGGTAGACTACCTAGTATTACATTTGTTATACTGACATCATCTGTCACCCGAAGATGAATGCCCCATGGTGGTGGTGACCAAGCCGAGAATCATGTACTCAATCTCCTACTTGAAAGTGTTTTCCTAAAAGTGCTAGCCCTTCCTAAAAACACCAGACCTTCCTAAAAACTCTTGCCAGATGCTGGGTGGCAGTTGATAAGTAGATGGGGGTCTGGGAAGAAACTGTGGGGGAGCACAATCTATGTATGTGTGTACTGTGGCCTTTATAAGCTACAAGCCAACTGAAGCAATTGGTGAAGGAAAATCCCATATTAGGTGGTTTTTGGAAACCATAGCAAAGATGGATTCTGGGCTCTGAATGGATTGTCAACACATGTTAAGCTTGCCCCAAACTTCTTCAATACTTTCTAAAACCATATGTTTAACTTCCTTATCAAAGGCATCCCTCCTTTTCTGCCACTGTCCATTTCCAGCATTTTCTCTTCTGACTAGATTATAATCTGTTTAAAGATAAGACCAGATTTGTATGTCTTTGATTCCCATCCAGTGTCCAGCACCTGCAGAGTACAGGTGCCCAATTGTGTTGAAATATAACTAGAAGAACTGCCCTTCATCCTTTGCTCTGGACAAAGGGGAAAATAAATCTCTATACTTTTTCCTTCTCTCTGCAGACATTAGAAGAGGGAGGGAGCCTCGCCTAAGAATTTGTTCTAGTTCAAGGTAAAAAAGGCGCATCTGATTCAAGTCTTGAGCCAAGCCTTTGTATATAGCTATGAGTAAACAGTAAGGGTTAATGGCTCTGCTGTTTGAAGTGGTGCTTTGGGTACTAAGATAGCCATAGCAATGGTCTAGAAGCAGGAGGATGAGAAACGAGAACTGGCCTTCTGCACAAAATAAGTTGCAAACTTATTTTCCATTGTGGATGGGAGAATCAGGGTGGATTCAACTAAAGGACAGTCAAGACCACCCCCTCCCTTCCCTGAGGATTACTGTTTGTCCTTTGGAAGGGTATGTGTGTGCATGTGCATGCATGTCTACCAAGTGGAAGTTACTCACAGGAAACCGGAAGGCTACAGGAAGAATGAGGGAATCTTTTTACTTCCACTGGTAGGGATCTCAAAAGAGTATGTAAGAGTAGTCCAAACTGTGGCTTCTCTATTCTGAAGTTTCCTGCAAGTTATTACAAGCTGAGGCAAAAGTAGGCTTAAAATTGTTCATATGGAAAATAATGCAATAATTAATAAATGATAATACAACAATAAACTCTGTGTTTTGCATACTCGCAGCTCTTTGCCCACCCTGGATGTCCCGGGGGTTGCCATGATGGAGAAAGTGTTGCCATGATGGTGAGCGTAATAGTTGCCAGTAGTGGAGAGCGCTTTTTCTAAAGACAATGAAAATGTTCAAGATGGGCTCTATCTTGAAGAGAGAGAGAGGTGAGGTCATCTTGGCTTGTAATAACTCCTGACTTTTATTAAGGCATGATTAGATGTCAAGCTCTGTGCTCAGGAGTCTACGCTCAATTATCTCTTGCAACCATCCTATGAGGAAGGTACTATTATTATTACCCCTGATTTACAGATGGGGACATTGAGGCACAGAGTTTGACTGATTTGCCCAGGGTCACACAGGAATGATTTGGATTCAGGCATTCTACTGGTGCCAGACACATTGGGGAAAGAAGTATTTTATTTGAGCTTATTTTAGCTTGAGACTAGAATTAATAGACTTTGCACAGTTAGGCTGACCACCTATCACCCAGTAAATTATTATTCCAATGTAAGCATGCTTTTAGAGTCCTTAAAACATTTACACAATGTTTTGGAACAGAGTCTCTTTCTGAGTTGGGTGTGGTTTTGGTTCTGCCTGAGCTCTGGGATATGTGTGCCCAGGATGTACTCTTCGTTACCGTGGTGGCCCTTTGGTTGTCCATATTCGGATAAATGGGGTAGAATACAGGACAAAACAATTTAGAATTTGAAGCATCTGTTCCCAGATCTCTGGCAGAGGAGGGCACCTGTTCCCCGCCGTCTATTCAGGGGAGCTCACTTGCCGTTCCCACGTGTTCAATGTTCTTGGAGTGTTCTGGACAAGCCTCTCATTAATCTGGTCATGCTATTGTGGCTTAGTGGTGATTTATTGTGGGTGTGTGTGTTCTGGCCTAGGCAAAAGCACAGATGCAATTAAGCTGTAGGGTTGCTTTATTTGGCTCTTTCTTGGTATTGTGAAGAGGGCAGATTCCTTAGAGAACTTCCATATAACCTCACGGAGCAGACTGAAGGTGAAGAAAGTACAAAAAGTACAAAAAGAATGATGCAATAGATGCTCTCAAGTCAAATGAATAGGAAAAATACAAGAAATGGGGCTAAAGCAAATTCCTGACAGCTCCATTCCCTCTTAGTCTCCAGGTCCTGGAAGACCTGAGGCAGGAGACAGCACAGGAAGAGCTCCGAGACTGCGCTGCTGTTGCCGGCCAGCATCTGGCATCCTGGTTTCCAGGAAACGCCTTTTAGCACTTAGGTAGGATGGATAGCGAACCAAGGCAGGCAGGAGGAGGGAGACCTTCTCACCCGCTAACTCAGCAGTCCTGAGCCTGGTCCGATAGTCTTGCCAGGTGTTCCAACAGCACAGGAAACGCCATGTTAACACGGGAGGAGAGGAGTCCTTGAAACTCTATGGAGCGTTTCCACTCTCTGGGAAAGAAAGCTTTTGAAACTGTGTATTCACCCCCGGGCCTGAAAGGAGGGAGAGGGTCCACAGTGCCCAGAGAAGCAGCCCATCAAACAACTTTGGTTAGCTGACCACCTCTGATCACTATCTGTTTTATGAGGGAGTTCCTAGTGCTTAAAGGAAGAACCCACAAATAACTTTGGGTAACTGCCCCAACTTTAATTAACTGCCTCCTGGCATGTATCTGTTTTACAACAAGATGAACAAATAGAGTGTGCAGCAAGATAAGGATTCGGGCTGACAGACCCCCACACATACCTAAGTCTGGGTCGTCATTCTCCACTCCCCCACCCCACCCCCTGCTCCGGGAAGGGCGGGGGGGAGGGGGAAGCTGGCACCACCTTTACAGGCCAATCAATATGTAACCTTTTACTCTCATCCCATGAATGATATAAGTCCTCAGAACAAAGGACCTGGGCGACTTACCACCCCTTACTTTTGCTGCCCTGCTTTGCCCTGAACATATGCCTCCCTCCCTCCACCCCGAGCTATGCCTGGTCTCTTCCATGGGAACGGATCACTAGTAAACCCTGATTGCACGCTAACAGATTTACTGATCTGTTATTCTTTACATGCACCAGCAAGAAGAACCAGGGCTCTCCATCAACAGTTCGAATACCTAAATGAAAGAAAGAAGCAGGCCACAGTCAGGTCTGCAGAACTACAGACCAGATGAAGGAGTGCAACTGCCTAGGAAACCTGTTTCTCTCTTCACTCCTGTTCATTCTGATGCAATTCTTAGTCAGTCTTGTGGGATCATTTGAAACATAGAAGCTCTGCAATGCATTGGCAGGCTACTCACTGACAACTTAAAACTGTTAGACGCTCGATTGTTCCAATGAGGATGAGAAAACCAGCAGAGGCTTCTAGCTGTGTGGCAAATGCGCTCTTCCTCACATGTTCCTCTCCCTGTAATCATTCCTGCTCACCGATTCCCGGATGGGATTGGTAAAATTTATATTTAGGGCATGAAGGAGCCTGCTGGTATGCTCCAGAATGTTCCACAACAGGGGTCAGCAAACTTGTTTTGTAAAGGACCAGACAGTAACTGTTTTCATCTTTGCAGGCACACAGTCTCTGTGTCAATGACTCAGCTCAGCTACCATGGCACAAATGTAGACAGACAACACGTACACAAACCGGCGGGTCTGGGGTCTACCGCCACTGTATTTACGAGACAGGCAGGGGGCCGGATCTCGTCTGCCTGCGGTCCCCTCACCCCTCCTTTATATCGTGAACAGAATGGTAGTTCCATGAGTATGCATATATGGAAAATTTCATCGAGCTACGGTATACTTCAGATTTTACACATTTCCTGGACTGTTACACCTCCATTTAAAAAAATGAGAGATCAGCATACAAAATACAGTCAATAATATTGAAATAACTGTATAGTGCCAGGTGAGTACTGGAAATATCAGCTTTGTATAATATATGACTGTCTAACCACTATGCTATACACCTGAAACTAATACAAAATAACGTTGAATGTAAACGGTAATTGACAAAATTTGTTTAAAAAGAAGAAATTTCAAAATGAGATAAAGCTTTCCTGTTTAACAGGCACAGTGCCAGATTTTCTGGTGGATCGTTTTTAAACCGCTCTCTGCAATAGATAAGATAGTGAGTCAGCAACTTGTGACAAAAACCCACAACAACAGGGGCAGGAGAAACTCAGAGAAAGGTTGCTACCTGGGGTGGGTGCCGGAAAGATTGGCGCATGCGCAGAAATGAGTGCAGCGCCTCATCTGCTCAGTGACTTGTGTGATACATTGAATGAAGTGGGAGGGAACAATGTCTGTTCATGAGCTTTGGGCAAATTACTCAAACCTCTTTGAGCCTCTGTGTCCTCAAATGTGAAATGTAAGTAATTACACCTGTGTCTGGCAGTGTGCGGGAACTAAATGGCAGTGTGCGGGAACTAAATGGCAGTGTTTAAAGGAATAAAGATGTGGTACAGTATAGTGGTTAAAGCACCAGCTTGGGAGTCAGATGTGGTTCAAATGCCAGCTCTGCTCCTTGCAAGCTGTGTGACCTTAGGCAAGTTGCTAAACTTCTCTGTGATTCAGTTCCCCTCTCTGCAAAGAGACCATAGTCATAGCACCTTCCTCAGAGGTCTATTGAGATGGTTGAGTGAGTTCTTGTATGCAAATTACCACCCTAAGCTGCCTTTCACGGAATAAGTACTGTATAGGAGTTATTCATATTATTTGCTGTCAAAACCTAAAGCTAACACCAGGCCTGGCCCATAGCTGGAATTTAGTAAATGGAGGGGTATTTGTCTCCTGCCCAGGCGTCCCAAAAAGGTTACCGAGCAGCCTTCCCCTTCTAGCACTTTCTTCCTTCCTCCCTGTCCCCTCCTGGCCTGCTAACTCTACCTGACAAAAATCCTAGGGAGCATACTTCTTTTGGGAAAATTATATGAATCAGAAAAAAAGTCCCTTTTTTTTTTTTTCAGTCAAAAAATGATTTTCAATTACAGTTTACATTCAATGTGATTTTTGTATTCATTTCAGGTGTACAGCATAGTGGTCAGACAATCATATACTTTATAAAGTGCCCCCTGATATTTCCAGTACCCAATTGACACTGTACTTATTTATTACATATTATTTGGCTATATTTCCAACACTGTACTTATTATTCACTCCCACAAGTATTCTGTGACTGCCAATCTATACTTCTCAATGCCTTCATTTTTTGCATTCACTCCCCCAACCCCCTCCCCTCCGTCAACCATCTGTCTGTTCTTTGTATCAGAAAAGATTCTTGATTGCTTGGTTCTGGATTGGGTCTCAGACGCATTACCTGCCAAGGCCAACTTCCCCTTTTTCCCCCGAAAATTGCCCTATTTCAATGCCCCTCCTTGATCTGGAAGCTGCATTAGGCTGTTCTCTGCTCATAGATGGGCCCAGGAATCAGTTAATCCACAGGCCAGCCAGAGTGGCCCTGCTGGGAAGAGATGAAGTGGGCCGGTGTGATTTCACCTTTCAGGAATGTGAAGCAGTAACAGAGAAAGAATCTGCCAGTTTTAGGCACAGAGCGCCAGCTGACCGGATCTAGTGGAGACCAGCTGGGTTGTGGTAACGGTAGAGAACTTGGATGAAGACCCTGGGGCCAGGAGAGCAGTCTGGGTTCTAGAATCTTTCTCCTCCCGCAGGTTCCGAGACAGTTAGAGAAGTACTTCGGCACCTGTGGCCCTCTAGCTCCCTTACCTGCTCCACGTACAGCACAATATGAAACCTCTCTTACTTTAGCAGGCTCAGGGAGCATCTGTTTCTTGAACCCAAGAGATTCCAAGTAAAAGAACTTGGAGTCCTGAGGCTCAATCTGAGGGAAGTCCCTTCTGAGGGGAGAGGTGGGGGCTCTGTGTAGTCCTCTGAATTCTCCCAGGCAACCTCTAAGACCATGTTAAGTCTAGTTTTAGCATAAGAGAGAATTCACCATCTCCAAACCCATAACATGGGGCTGGTAAGGGTGGGGAAGCACTTCTGCCTCCAGCTCGCACCATATCTGTACACAACGTCACTGGTCGGTGATACTCAGTGAAGACACTGACCCAAGTGTCCTTCTTGTACTTGAGGTTGTCAGGACCAGTGGTCACTTTTCCTGGGTGGTGGAATGCCTTTGATTTATGGTCTTTGTTCATGGAAATGTACTAAGTAGTCTCCCCCTTCATTAAAATGGGAGGGCCGTGTGGTCTCGAAGACTTTGGAGTCCAGTAGACTTGGATCTCAGCTCTCCTACTCACTGCTCAGGCGTGTTAACTTACCCTTCATAAACAAACTCGTCTTTTAACTGGTGCTAAAAGGATCTTCCACTCAAGTTTGTTGTGAAAAGTAAATGAGAATTATTTTAAAAGTGAGGTGCTTGATAAGTCCTGAATGATGTAATACGGTTGTTTAAGGTCCAGGAGACCATAAAAGGGAGAAGGCAGTTTCAAAGTTGAGGAATTCGACAGCCTTGGGCTGACTCAGTACAGATCCTGTGGTCTTTATGAGCACAAATAATGTTCAAATAAGACTTATTTCTGGGGTTAAGCTGACATTGCTCCTTTGGGATAAATCGGTGCTATGGCTATACAGTTGGTGAAGAAATATAAGCGGAAAACTGTTCATTGCTTTATTGGAAAGATCTGGCCAGCAGCAGCTCTTTCTGGCATTGCAAAAACTGGGTGTTTCTGTGACTCCGCTCCACTGCACCCTTACTGACGAGGCAGGGACATTTCACCTACTTCGGTTACACAGCCCTAGCCTTCGTTTCTTCAGAACCGGATGTCCAGGCACAACGCTGATTCCATTGGATGTGGCCCATGACCTGTTCGAGGCCTGACCCCTCCTCACAATCTTGCTATCAGGAACACAGTGGAGGTCACATGCACACCCACTCAGTCTTGACCACCCTCTTGACTACAGCCAAGAAGGAACAGAGAAGGATGCCTGGTGATCTGAGTAGTTGCCCATCACCAGTTGGATGGAGATCACTTCCAATGTGCTTCCTGACAACTGGGAATACATCCCGGCTGCTGGCACAGACGGGAAGGCTGCTGGATATGAAAATGATCAGTCATCATTCTTGTTTTGCTGTATAGCTTTGAGAAGATTATTCATCCCAAGCTGTCTGGCACTCCTATTGAGGTGCCCTTCAGGTGATTGGCAGTGCCCCATTCTGATCCCTGCCCTCTGCTCTCAAACTTCCATAAGTCGACTCTGCCACAAATGCAAAGTCTCTCTTTGCATCGATTTCATTAGAAGGAAGAAGACGAGAGGGAGGAGAAGGAAAAAGAAAACCCTGCACACTGGCATATTCTGTGTTCTCTCTTTATTTTGTTTTTAAGATTTTTATTTATTTTACTTTTATAGAGAGGGGAAGGGAGGGAGAAAGAGAGGGAGAGAAACATCAAAGTGTGGTTGCCTCTCGTGCGCCCCCTACGAGGGACCTGGCCCACAGCCCAGGCATGTGCCCTGACTGGGAATCGAACCAGTGACCTTTCGGCTTGCAGGCTGGCACTCAATCCACCGAGCCACATCAGCCAGCGCTCTATGTTCTTTTGAGAAGAAGAGCAGTGTATGCGTGTACTTTTGATTTCTTATCTATCGATTACCAGTGAAACTTTACATGACTATGTTCCTTGACTCTTTTCCAAGCTCACTCAAGGGAAGCTGGCAGGATTCAGATCCTCACAGGCTGCTGGCTGGGGCCTGCTTCAGTTCCTTGCCATGTGGGTCTGTGCATAGGGCAGCTCACAGCACGCAGCCAGCTTCCATCAGAGCGAGCCGGTGAAGGAGAAAGAGACGGAACACAAGATGGAAGCCACCGTTTTTTTGTGACCTAATCTCAGAAGTGACAGCCCATCACTGCTGCTATGTCCTCTCGGTTAGAAGCCACTTAGTGAGAAGTCATTAGTTCAGCTCCCCCAGAAGGGAGATGATCACACAAAGGCGTGAACACCAGGAGGCCATTCTAGAGGCTATGCACTGATGGCGGTGATTTTCTAATAAAAAGTGTTATCTTTTTAGAGCTGCTTCAGGTTCACAGCAAAATTAGGAGGAAGGTACAGTCATTGCCCATCTACTCCTTGCCCCCCCCCCCATTATTTTATTTTCTACACAAGTAGTTTTCAGGGAGGGCTCTGCCGCCCATGTAACCCTGACCCTGACCTCCCGTAGGGCCGCCTACAGTGACTCAAATCTAAATTTAGGAGGGTCAGTGGTTCACTGTGATAAACTGTTCGAGGATTGCTCGCCTACCTTTGGACCACTGAACCTTGAGGCAACTGCCTCTCCACTACCCCGCACAAATATTCACTAAAATAATTTACTATTAGGACATAGAAAATTACTTCTATTCCCCCAAGTGTTGAAGAAGGGCAAACACCCTGAAATTACTAAAATCAGAGAATTTAAAGGGATATTATAATGTTGTTTAAAGAAACTGAGTACGAGGGAGGTTACGTAGAGGGTGAGAACCCTATTTTGTAATCCCTGAAGTTGTGGTCTTTCCATACATTATTTCATATAGAATTTGCAGGCATTTTAGGCCTGAAGTCCTATGCATGGTGTCTAACTGGCAGCTTCCCAGTCTGAGCCCCTTGAGGCTGAAGGCATCTGGGTAATATTGGTGCCTGAATCCAGCCTGTCAAGGCTTATTTTGATCAGTCCTTTCAGCCCATTCCCCAACCCATACTCAGCTTTGCACCACCTGTAAATTTTGTAAACAAATGTAACACAACATTCCTGTTTAGGACTGGACCTTATTTAAAGCTTCGGGGGGTGGGGGGGGATGCGGAGGCAGGTATCTAAGAGCAGATACTGACAAATAGATGGCTAAAAATTGGCAATTGTAGTTTGCTTTCTAAGAGGTAGAGATGTGGATTTACATTTAAGGCAAACTAACTCTTTGTTTTGAGAAAACTATTACTATGGGGCCTTTTAGTTATGCAAATATGAAGTAAGGGGTCTCTGTATTGTTATTGGAGAAGGCTAGAACTGATCAAGAAACTAGATTTTACTGAGAATCCCAGGACTCTTGTTTGATTGTATAAATTGCGTGCAGTTTTCTGGGGAACGAGCGATTACTTTTCTTCGTAAATTTAACTGTAATTGTTGGTCTGGGAGGAGCTATGTGTGCTCTTGTTAGTAGCTGTTTTCAGGAAACAAAGAGTCGAGAAGCTGAGACTTGAAAGAAGGACCCGCAGGCACGAATTCCAGCTCAGCCCAGAGTGTTGCCATAGTTTGAATCATCCCTGTTAGGAAATGTAAAAGTACACTATTCTTTTCTGCTGATTTTGAGGACCCGTGTTTGTAGCGAGTGGATAGTCTCACTACATTTCATCATGGATACACTTTAATTTTAGAACAGAAAATAAGGGTTCAGCAAGGAGGCCTTGAACTTGGGTGATGGAAAAGTGTTCTCCTGTCTCAGCCCCCAACTGGGTAAATAGTTCTTTATATTCCTCTGTGTGGCACCTGCTCCCTGTGGCAGACACTGTCTGCTTCGCTTATCACTGTATCCCCACATCTAGCGTGATGTCTAACATGCAGCAAGCAATAAATATACATTTGCTGAATGAATGAATGACAGAATAAATAAATGCTACAACTCTGGACCAGAGTGTGGCTGAAGATATAGCACCCTTAAAGTAATTGTACCTTCATTTATAAGATTTCTTCCTCACTTTTGTTACATTTAAGAAACAAGGTTTTATAGGAAAAACAAAGAAAAACTGGATCACCTTGCTACCGAGCTTTTAAAGACCACCATTTGGGTCCTATGTATACTGGTTCCTTGTAGCTGGATGGAAACAGGTTAGATTTACTTTCCAGTGCATGTGGGCAACCTTTGGAAGGTAGGCGTCATGATTCATTAAACAAAAATGAGAGCAAGTTCAGACTTCAATCCATCTTCTATCTGTCATCGTGACAAAGAGTTCGCCTTGAATGCTGGATCCTGAAACAAAAGTTTGCACAGGAACAACTGTCCCCCCCCACCCAAGTCTGTTTCCTTCCGGAAGGAGGCAGATTGTCAGACCCCCAGAGGGAGGCTGGATCCCTGCAGGAATGGCTTTGAGGACAGTTTTCTTCCCGAAAGTACACCATGTCTGTTTCTGGTTTTGGCTTTTTAGTTTCCTGGAGTCATTCTTTTGAACAGAGGGAGCAAAGCCTTGCTAAATACTGCAGCTCAATCAAACCCCAGCGTTAGATCCCCAGTTCAGGATTTTTTCAATGCATTGAACTCTCCCAGCTCCCACGAACTTTCCCTTGGTTCACTGTAGAGGGTGGGTCTTGGAGTCCCAGGAGACTTCGCACATTCTGTTGTTGAACAGCTGTTTCCAGGGGCCTGTTCTCCTCACACCCACACGAGCCTGAAAATAGCAGCATGCCCCTCCCTGTACAGTCTGTGCTTTCAAAGGCACAGTTCGCACAGTTCTGCTTTTCCATCTCTTTCGTTTTCCTTTTTGGTAAACAAGGAATCAGGCTATTCTCTTTAGCTGGTTATGAGTTGCTCTGAAAACACTTCAGCCATGGTAAGCTATGGAATAATGTAAATGTAAATCAGAACCACCACCAACTTTCAATGCTGGCTTTGTCGGAAAGCGTTGGCTCTCCTGGCATGAAGGAAATGGTTGTGTTGACTTTGACTCTGTATGGGACGTACCCGGGGCTTATTTATGAGAACTTAGGGAAGAGTATCTCTCCCTCCTACGGGGGCAGGCTCTGAAATTCACATAACATGAAATTAACTATTTTCAAGTGGCCGATTCAGTGGGATTTTAGTACATTCAGAATGCACAACCACCATCTCTACCTAGTTCCAAAATATTTTCATCACCCCAATAGAAACCCCAGTAGACGATAAGTAGTCCCTCCCTATTTCTACCTCTCCACCCAGCCCCCAACATCCACCATTCTGCTTTCTCCCTCTGTGGATTTACCTATTCTGGACATCATAATATTCATCATATGTAGATACAACATTTTATGTATGTATTCATCGGTAGATGGATATGTGGGTTGTTAAAGACAAAAACCACAGCCCCAAAATGGCTTCACTAGTGCTAAAAGCTCATGAGAGCAAAGCTAGATAGAATACCTGATCTAACTGTGGTTGTGTCCCATAAACATGTTAATCAACCACTATAGAATTTTCTGGTCAAGCTCCAGTAAAATAACCTGTCCTGTGGGCCCTCTCCATCCCCCATAGGAAGAAGAGGCAATCTGCATGATAAAAACTCTTCTGGTTCTCTTCCCCCAAACAAAGGATGCCTGGACACAGAATAATCCTTTCTTTTCTTTTGTTAATGGCTCCCTCTTCCCACCCTTCTTCCTGTAAAACTTCCCATTTTGTACAACCCTTTGAAGTAACAACTTCGCCATTTTACATTCCCACCAGAAATGCAGCAGGGTTCCAATTTCTCCACATTCTTATCAGCACTTGTTTCTTTCCCTATTCTTTTATAAGTCTAGTGCATTTAGAAGTAGTATCTCATTAAGAATCTGATTTGCATTTCCTTGAGGACTAATGATGTTGAGCATCTTTTCAGGTGCTCCTTGGCCATTTGTATATCTTGTTAGGAGGAATGTCTATTTAAATCCTTTGCCCATTTTTAAATTGAGTTGTTTGTCGTTTCATGTTAAATTGTAGGAGCTATTTACAGATTCTGGACACTAGACCCTTATCACATATGTGGCTTGCAAATATTTTCTTCCATTCTGTTGGCTGTCTTTTCACTGCCTTGATAATGTCCTTTGATGCACTAAAGTCTCTTAATTTTAAAGTTTAACTTCACTGATCCTTTCTTCTACAAAGGCATGAAGGAGGCTAGTTTTCCTGAGTCTAGCTGACCAGCTCTCTCTAATTTGACCCTCAGAATATTGTTGGACTGTGCTTGTCCTGATTGTAAAATGGCACCCACAGATGTCATTTGAAGACCAGTTTGATTTAAAACCATTGTAGCTTTATATTTTACTTGTTTACAAATTGTCTTATGTTAGAAAATCTACTGTTAAAAATCTGGAGCATCTTGCCAGGAATACGTCAATTACCATTGGGGCTTAGATTACGAAGCTGTTTAGAAAGAATGGAGTATACGGTGTATACCACCCGATATTGGGTGTTCAGCTCAGACTTCCCTTCTGAACTCTGGACTCCGACTGCTTACATGACATCTCATGTGTATCTAAGAGGCACCTCAAATTTAGAATATGCCAGACCAAACCCTTGTTTTCTCCCCCACCCTTTATGTGCTCAGCCCCCTTAGTTTTCTATATGTCATTCTTCATTCTTCCAGCAGCTCACACTCAAGCATCCATCCTTGATTCTTTTCTTTCTGCCACATCCTACATGCAGATCATTAGCAAATTCTGCTTGTTCCCCTTCAAAATATAGACACATCTTGAGTTGGACATTTCACCTTCAGGAGTAACAAGGAGCTAAATCACATCTTATTAGTTGAGATTCTTCTCTCACTATGGTCTTCAGGTTTCCCTTCCTGCCCATGACATCTCCTCCACATAGAGCCAGAGGGATCCTATCAAAAGGCTCCTGTCTCTGGTCATACCACCCTGAACGTGCCCAATCTTGTCTGATCTCCGAAGCTAAGAAAGTCAGCTCTCATCACTCACACCCCTGTCCCCTGGCTCACTCTGCTCTAGCCTCCAGAACTTCTTGCTGTTTTTGAGCACTCCACTGGCTGTCCATTCTGCCTGGAACACTGTCCCTCTATATGGCCACACAGCCTCACTGTCTTCAGGGCTCTGCTCCAAGTGCCCCATATCTGAGAGTCTGCCTGACATCCCTCTACAAGGAGAGACTCAAAAATAAAACTGGAATTATCTTCTGGAGGATGGTCCCCTTGCAGTACAGGCTTCCCTTGCTAGGTGAGTGTTCTGGGAACCCATCTGTATCAGTGTACCAGCTGGCATTGTTGTAAGAGGCTGGGTTCGGCTTCAGTGAAATATTTTGGAAGACTCAACATGCTGGCCCATTTTACGACGGGTGATTTATGAGTGCACCTGCCCACACTGCACTGAGTGTTTAGCAGTTTTTCACCAAAAAATGGCATGACCCCTGTGCCCCACCCTCCCTATTCACCCTATCTTGCCCCGAGAGACTTTTTTTTGGTTTCTCCGGATGAAAACAGTCCTCAAAGGGAAACATTCTGCTGATGTGGAAGAGGTGAAACAAAAAACAGCAGAAGCATTAAAAGGCATCAAAATCGACAAGTTCAAAAACTGTTTTTGAGCAGTGGAAAAACGTCTCGATAGGTGTGTTGCGTCAAATGGAGAGGTCTTAGAAGTGACTGAAGTTTAAACACATAACAATAAATACACACTTTTTTATCAGTAAATTCCAATTTTTGGGTCCCCCCTCGTATAAGATCGAAGCTCCTTCCCACGTTGCCCCAGCCCCCAGCACACCCTGTCTTCCTCACCCTGCCTTTCTTTGCTTCATCACACTTCACACCCGGCTGCTTTTGTGCAGCACATAATAGATATTTATTGTTTGACACACACACAGATGCAACTGAAGGGCTGAATAAAGCAAAATTCTGCATTCCATGCACACTGTATGACTTTCCTTCATCAATGTGAAGACTAAAGGGACTGGGTGCATAGTTGTTTCCATTTCGTGGGGACCTCAAGGTCAGTGCTGCGGTGCTCTTTCTGAATCCCCAAGTCTATTAACTTTTAAATAGGAGTGTCTCCATTCACGTGATGTGGCCAACTGTGCTCCTAATCCACTTTTTCAGAATTCTTAAGTATGCATTCACACCATAGACCATACCATTGGGAGAAAGCAATATGGATTTCCATGTGGAGTCCCAGAGGATTATAAAACAAAGCCCCGGAGCTTATGGGGAGTGCCCCATTCTTGTCATCTTTCAAGTCCCCGAGTCAGCCTAGCAATTAATGATCACAATTCTCCGGATTCCAGAAACTGTGATCCTACCTAATGACAGACAGCATCCAACAGAAGAGCAGTGACCTTTTTTTGCTTCTTCTTTTCTAACACAAAGAAAACACAAATGAGTGTTTCCAGGGGTTGTTGCTGTTCTCTGATCCCTTTCAGCTGGGGAGAAAGAGGCTGGCATTCATATTCTGGGTCGGCAACATGTTCCAGGTACACTCACTCAGAGAAGGCTGGGTGGAAGTGCTGGAGAGGCAACTGAGTGAATTCTACCCACTGAACAGATTAGGAAACTAAGACCTGTGACCCAAGTAGCTTGCTTGGGGTCCTGAAGATAAATACTAGTGTAAGTGGCAGGAGAGCTTAGGGCTGGAAGTAACCTTTAAGGTCTCCACATTACATCTGAGGGGACAGAAGCATAGCAGGTTGAGGCTGCTTGCCATGGACCCCACAGTCATTCAGGGGAAAGCTGGTACCGGGGCCCACACTTCCCAACTCCAATCCAGCCTTCCTTCCAGTCAGTCATTGAACTGCTCAGGCGTTAATCTCTATGTACAACGGTATTGTCCTTGATTCTTTGCTGAAATTCTCTCATGGGAGTTGGGATTGGTGGTGGATGAGAGAAGGCACATTTTAGCTGAGTCAATAGCCTGCTAAAATCCATCTACACTTCCAACGAGCTAACTCTCACTTTACTTAACCTTTGTGAATATGTTGATGTGCAAAGGCCCGAGAGTGACGATATCCACCAGTTAGTTTTCCAAAGGTGATTGATTGCTTCTAAGAGATGTTAGCTTTGTGCAGTGGTTCTCAAAGCACGGTTCCTGGACCACCAGTAGCAGCGGCAGCGGCCTCACCCAGGGAATGCAAATTCTTAGGTTCCATTCCAGACTTACTGACTCAGAGACTCTGCGGTCAAGCACAGGGATCTGTGTTTAATCTGCTGCACACACAAGTTGGAGAAGCACTCGGTTAGCAGCTGCTGGTGGTATCTGGCCAGATACCCTGGTGTCCCTTTCATGAAATGGCTACAATTACTACAGCTAAGAGCTCACATCTGAAACCTTCTCCTGAGGATGCTTTTGAGAATGGGAGCATCTGGAGCTGCCTCAACCGGAGACGCTTGGGGGTCCCCTCACACACACTCACACAGGGTAGCTAGGAGCCATGGCTGATTGGTGCATGTTCCCAAAGTGCCCTTGCCTCAACATGGGATGCACTGTGGTATTTTGTTTTGCTCCAGAGCTCCCCATGGGATTGAACTTCTTAAACCATATCCTTGCTTTTCTCCCAATTCTGCTTTCTTCATTGCCTTACAGATTTCTCCTGCAAACAGCCCCCAATAAATTACTTGCCCAAGGAGCCCTATCTCAGGCTTTGACTCTAGGGAACCTGACACAAGAAAATGAGCAAGTTCACCTCCAAGGTATTTCTCTTATGGATGAACATATGGGGCTGGGCATAGAAGGAGAATGTTTTTAGCAAGTTACTCTACCCAGATCTGGGCAACCTATCTGGACATTGCTGTAAGACTCACTATTTTTACAGCCCACATGTAATTTTGAAGGTTTCCTTGACTAGATGGTAATTCAATCTCATACAGATTGATTCTAGCCGAAAGAAGCCAGGTCACGGACGATCTCCTTTTAACCAGCCAGGGTCGCTAGTGTATGTAACATGCGGTTTGATTTTGTGGAGGTTGGAAATAATTATTGAACTCAATGAGGTCATTAGAGACCTCCGCTGTATTTGTTTTGGGTCATGTTGCTTTGTTTTGGGTCACATCGTCTCAGGAGGCACATATGGAGTGTCCGAAGATCTCATTCTAAGGGTCAGCTCTTCTGTGGGAAAGGACCACAAAGTCTCTAAGTTTGAGCTCCAACGGTGACTGTTCAGCTCCTCCCCCAGCCCTAACATCATGAGGAAAGGAAACCCTAGAGAGCTTCCCATCGCGGGATGGAAACAAGGTCCGATGAAGAGTCTCTTCCGGGTGCTCTCCCACCTCCCTGGGCGCTGACATTCTGGTTCCCACAAAACTTCACCCAGATGGCTGCACGTTTGACTCTGAGCTGGTGGAACTTGAGCCACACCCCAAATGGAATTTATTTCTCAGTTGGCCAGGAGCTACCTTTCTAGGTTTCCTTTTCCTCCTCTTACTTGAGCCAGTACAGGAGTCGGGGATGGGCATGGAACAGTCCTATGTTTCCAGCACAATGGAAATGAGTTGTCACGATGAACATCTCAGGGTTGGGAAAAGCCTTATGCAGATTTTTCCATGCTTTAAGATGAATGAGACAAAACTGTATTGAAAGGAATCTACTCTCGTAGGAATCCTCTGTGAAAGCTTTTTAACATACTTGAAAGTCTTCACATTGCAAATGAAGCTGATTTTCTTTCATTTAGCCTTTGCAGGACTGGCTACTGAGCTTCCCTGCTCAAAGCACGACGATCAGGGCTGGGAGGTCGGGGTGGCTGGGTGGAAGGGGGGCGTGGGGAAGAAAATGGAGACCACTAAACTTGAACAACAATTTTTAAAAAAAGAAAGTCAAAGCTTTCTTGAAAGAAATGATATTCACAGGAGTTTATTTTAAAATTGTACGAGCTATTCCTCTCGGACAGTCCTCATTTGATTCTGGGGAGGCTGCTGGAGAGCGGAACACTGAGGTCACACTGTGCAAGACTCCCGCGGAGAATTGCTTTTGCTGGAAAGTGCATTGATAGTCACCCTTCTTAGCTTCCCACCGAGGGAGCTTTTACTAAACACCCCAGCACAGCTGCAATCACGTTTACTGTGGAGGTGACATGCCCCCTGTGAGGACCTGCGCGGGGATGTTCCTGGACTTGCATGCGCTTGGAGGAGCCTTTCTGCCTCAGAATGACTGGCAGGCTTTATTCCTTAAACAACATGAGTCACCCACTTGACTATAATTTCCCTTTTTGAGTGAGCCATCAGAAAGCTCAGAGCCAAATCTTTGGCTCATCTTTGGTATAGCATCTGTATAAGGTTTTTCTCTTTTCCCACTGGTTTTGTCCATCTGCATTTTTGCAGCACCTGAGTTTGAAATTGTGTATCTAGTTCATCTTAGAAGATCTCGGGAGCCATCTAGAATCCTTTAGATAGCAAGGCAGGGAGTAGCAGGAAATATGGCACTATAATCACTCTTAATCTTGAACATCTTTATTAAAGCACTCCTCACTCATCTTTAATAAAAGTACTAATAACGCACAGCAAAAAACAATGGGCAGAGGATCTGAACAGACATTTTCCCGAAGAAGACATACAAGTGGCCAACAGGTACGTACATGAAAGGTGCTGAACATCACTAATCATCAGGGGAATGCAAATCAAAACCACAATGAGGTGCCACGTCACACCTGTCAGAATGGCCATCATCCAAAAGACAACAAACAACAAGTGGTGGCCAGAACATGGAGGAAAGACAACCTCTGCACTGTTGGTGGGAATGCAGACTGCAGCAGCCACTGTGGAAACCAGTATGGAAGTTCCTCAGAAACCTAAAACCAGAATTACCATAACGACCCCACAATTCCACTTATGGATATTTATCCAAAGGAAACAAAAGCACTAAGCCAAAAAGATATATGCACCCCTATATTTTACAGCATTCTTTATAGCAGCTAAGATGCGAAAACACCCTATGTACCGACGAATGAAGAAATAAAGAAAATGTGGTATATACACAATGGAATGTTCATCGGCCATAAAAAGGAATGAAATCTTGCCATTTGTGACAACACGGATGGACCTTGAGGCCATTATGCTAAGTGAAATAAGTCCAATGGAGAAAGACAAATGCCATATGACCTCACTTACATGTGGAATCTAAATATGCAAAAACAAAAGCCCAAATTCATAGATACAGAGAACAAATTGGGTGGGAGAGGCAGAAGGTTTGGGCACGGGAGTCAAAATGTATGAACTTGTAGCTATAAAATAAATAAGTCGGGATGTAAAATAGAGCGAGGTGATGATAGTTAATATACTGTATCGCTTATTTGTAAGTGGGTAAGAGACTAAATCTGAAAAGTTCTCATCACAGGAAAAAACTCTAACCATGTATGATGATGGACATTCACTAGACTCATCATGGAAATCATTTCACACTATGTAAAAATATCCAATCATTATGCTGCCCACCTGAAACTAATACAATGTTATATGTCAATTACACCTCAACTTTAAAAAGTTGTAAATAAATCAGGAAGTAGCCTACATTTGGACACGGGATTAGAACTTACAAGGACAATGAAAATGTCCACTCTGGTCACAAGCAGGGGGAGGCCCCACATCCAGGGTCACCGAGGAAGGCAAGATAGTACTCGCCAAATGTGCAAAAGCAAAATGAGCAGGAAAACTCCATGTCTACCTATCGAAGAAAACATTGCAGACATACACTGCAATGATGTCAGAGGATGCTGGACAGGGGGAGTGGCTAGGGGGGAAAGTCCAGTGAGTGATGGAATTGTTTGTGCTTTGCAGTGACTACGAATATTTTTCTCTTTGTTTGTGTCTTTCATGGTTTTTTGGGACAGTACCCAGGAAATAGGTTGGAAGAAAAACCCAGATAAGCACAAACAAGAAAAACAGTTAATAAAAATACTATGTAATAGTTCTCACATGGAATGTAGTCATGATCAAGGACTTAAAAACTCAGCTTTTGGAAAAACTCCAGCCCCAAAGCACACATCAGTCGTTGTAGGTTGTAAGCGAATTATAGGGCGATGGGATGGAATCGGAAAGATATGAGTCGTAAAGGGTTGAGAGATTTCATCAAAAGCAGGTCCTTGTGTATAAGTTTCAAATTTAGCAATTTTCTTCACCCTAGCCACTGAAAATGCTGTTGAAGCGAAATTTAAAAACTCTAAATATCTTTTCCATGCCCATTTCCCCTTACGTTGTCTTAATCAATCCTCTCCTTCCCTGGGTCATCGTTGTCCATGACCTCGAGACGCTGGGGGCCTAGGCTCTCCCTCCTCCAGCCTCACGCAGATGCCCAGTCCTTTCTAGGAAGGAAGCCTGCGAGTTTGCCCTGTCTTAAGGCTTTTGCCCCTTCTTGCCAGAGAATTTCAAGCTGACAGTAGGGAAAGATGAAAACCAACTCAAGTCAGAACAAGACCCCCGACCCCTAACTGTTCAGGGATTGGTTGAACTGTGTACCCCTGGAAATGGGAGGCAGGTACACACTGTCCGTCAGGCTGATACCCTCAGTGAGGCCATACAAAGCGCTCTCTGAAAACCTCTCCTAGCCTGACTGCTACCTGGGGACAAAGCATACACACAATAGAAAAAAAACCAGCTTACGTGCATCCGTTATCTCCTGCCACAAACAATGCTGCCTAACAAATCATCCCAAAGCTTGGGGGCTTAAACACCAACTATTTACTATTGCTCACGTGTCTATAGGATGACTGAGCGGTTCTTCATTTGGGCTGTGTCTATGTGTGCATTTGTGCTCAGATGTGGGTCAGGTTGGTGGCTCTGTCGGACTTGGCCGGGCCTCCTCATCTGTCTGGGGATTGGTTGGCTGGCACGTTCATGTGGTGGATGCAAGGGTTCAAGAGAGAGAATGGAAGCTCCAAGACCTCTGGAGACTAATGCTTGGAACGGCTACTTGGACAGCCGCTTCTGCCACATCATATTGGCCGAAGTAAGTCACAAGTCAGCCTAGGTACAAGTGACAGGGGACAGGCACTGCCTGTTCAGAGAAGGGCTCTGCAAACTCGCAGGCCAAAGAGTGAGGATGCATGAAGGACTAGGGGACTGGGGCCATGGCTGAAATAAATCTCCCATGCTAGCTTACATATCTTTCTATAATTTCCGGATCGTTCAGGCCCCATGTTAACCGTTAAAGAAAGAATCCAGGAAAGTGGGGGTAGACAGTCTACCTACAATTCCTATGGACATTTTTCGATTTTTCTCCCAGAACCAAAGGTAGAAATTAATACTTATATTGAAATAAAATAACCAGCGTCCGAATTTTCCCATATGATGAATAACATGACTAATGTCTCCATCTGTACTTAAAACACATAAGCATATGGCTGATGGAGATATGAGAGGCAGGCGGGGGCTTCAGAGAAGAAATGCATCCTGTATGTAAAATGCAGCCGGTGAGAGGAGACACTCAGGATTAGAGCAGGAAACGGAATCACTCATCCAGTAAGTAAACCAAGGCGATGGTTATGGCTTTGCCCTGTGATGCCACCCCATGGCCTAGGCCGGAGCCAGCACTGACATAAAACCTTTGAAGAGTGACTGTCTATTAAGAACATGGTCTTCAACCACAAAGACAGGAAGTGGGCAACATGCTTGTTTTTTCACATTTCCCAACTTAACTGCAGTCTAGAATGTTTCATCTTGATAGGAGAAAAGAGAAATCAAGTCCTGAAAAACAAATGCATAAGAGAAGTCTATTTGGGCAAATTTAGCAAGTGGGTAGACTCTTTCCAAAAGCAGGACGTCTGTGCCAAATTTTTCTTTCCACAGCTGAGCTAATTGGTATGTTTTCCAGGGGCTTCTGGTTTCTTTATGAGGAAACAGAAGATTCTGGGAAATGGCACCCGAGACCATAAAAAATGAGAGATGTCCTGCCCATTCCATAGAAGCAGAATGAGCTGAGCTGGCTCTTGGAGTCAGGACTGGAGGGGTCCTAAGCATCTCCTCATGTCTCTAGGACTCAATCTCTTCCTCTATGAAATCGAGGAACACATTAGTTATGAACTGTTGTTTGAAAATACTGTCAGAATTTGGTGACTTACAACAATGTGCATTTATTATCTCATTGCCCATGGATCAGGAATTGGGGAACAGCTTGGCTAAGTGGTTCTGGCTCAAGGGCTCCCCTGGGACTGCAGTCATCTGAAGGTTTCACGGGGGCCTGGAGGGTCTGCTTCCAAGATGGCGCATTCCATGGCTGTGGGCAAGAGGCCTCAGGTCTTTACCACAGGGGCCCTTCATAGGATAGCCTGGGTAACCTCATGACACGGCCATTGGCTTCCCCCAGAGCTAGTGACTCAGAGCTGCTGATGAGGGAAGGAGGAAGGGCAAGAGAGGAAGTGAGAGAGGGTTAGGGTTAGAGAGAAGGAAAGAGAGAAAGAGAGATGGCAGCCATAGTGTCTTGTATAATTTAATCTCTGAAGTGACATCATGATTTTTCCTGTATTCTGTTGGTCACAGGGACCCACCCTGGTATAGTGTTGGAGGGGACTATACTAGGGTGTCACTACCAGGAGGTAGGGACCATTGGCATCTTGGAGGCTGCTATCCCAGGGAATTAGACTAGGTGAACTTGGAGGTTCCTTCTAGCTGAGAGATTCCATGGTCTTGTGTGGAGGGGACACAGCCGGACACAGCACTAGCAGCAGAAGGTGTAGAGATACAGGAGTGTCCAACCTTTTGGTGTCTCTGGGCCACAGTAGAAGAGGAAGAGTTGTCTTGGGCCACACATTAAATACATTGCGATATGTAATCACACAAAAAAATCTCATCATGTTTTAAGCAAATGTACGATTTTTTGTTGGGCCTCATTCACCGCCATTCTGGGCTACATGCGGCCTGCAGGCCGCAGATTGGACACTCCTGGATAAAATAGGCCTTATTGGGGGTAAACTGCAGAAAGATAAGAAGGTTTCACACAGTCTGCTCACCTCGAGCCCTCATGATCTCACAGAAAGTGGCACATAGCTCAACTGCACACACAGCGGGAAGGGCCCCACAGAGGGGAAGTCCAATGTGCTACATATTTATACGGAGAAGGAGAACTTTCTGGAGCCAGTGACTAGGATCTTTCAAAATTCTCTTTCTAAATGGTAAAGAAGCACATGGTATACAGGTATGTAATTCTTTATGCACAATTCCATGACCTAAAGGCTATGAAAATGCAAAGTTTTTTTCCAGCTGTGATTTCTTAGAAAAATTGGCCTTCAATTATCTGGGGGCTACTTACGGTCTTTTTCCCATTTGGGGTGAATATTCCGACCTTTCATTGCAGAAATATTAATGTGTTTAGTCAGCTATCCCCAACCCTGCTGAGGGACTTAACCATAGACACTACATATACTGTGCCGACTTTCTAAAATAAAGATAGATTCAGGTCTGCATGGGGGAAGACTGCATTTATACAGTTAACTCCAGCTGGGCAAGTGCGGCCAGACACCCCAGTTATCTGACCCCATCGCAGGAAATGGGGCCTGTTACCTCCTGGCTGGATTTTCTGTCTCGCTGAAACCTAATTTCCGAAATATTAGAAATGTAAGTGGCAATCTTATAAAATACAGGCCCTCAGTCCCTCATTCACCATTACTGGGGCCAGATATGTTTTCAAATTCTCCTTTCCATGCTTCCAACAGAAATACATCTGTGAGTCCCCTATGACAGAATGGATTGCGGCGTGCCCTGCCTTGTACTGGTTGTGTGGTCCTGCTGCAGAAATTCCCGCACCGTTCTGAGAGTTCTTTCCTCAGCTGTGAAATGGGAATGGACTGATGGTGTTGACCTACAGGGTTTGGGAGAAATCCGGTGACATGATGTGGCTGTCAGTTGTGTTAGATCGACGACAGCTATTCTGTCTTCCTGTGACAACTTCTACAAACTGGACCCCAAGCAGATTCCTGTGTATTTGGCCCCTCTGTATTTGGCTAAATGGATACAAATCTTTCTTGCTGGCTTCAAATGCACTATATGACCACACACGCCTAGCCAAGATGAATCTGATTATATAGACGTGATTAGTCGAACCAACAAACTCCCAGTTGGTCTAGATAACGGCCTTTTACCATATTAATCCACAGATTTGCCTGGATTTTGCTACATTTCATGACCTCCCAAATAGCCCATCTCAAATAAACCATGAAGAAAGGAAGAATGGGTATGCTTTACACCAGGTAGGTCTGTGGTTTCGCAGGGAATTTAGAATGTAAGGCTGCTGGCAGCAAAGCCTGCATTCGTACATGACCAGAAGTGTTTTCTGTTTGTTAGCCCCCACTTAGAGCTTAGCATTTCAAAGAGCTGCCTGGGGGAGCGAAGTTTAAACTTGTGTGGTGTAATTATTTTTGTATATATCTCATCTGGTTAAACTCATTTCCTTTTTTCTTGGCGGTGGTTTATGCATTCTAGTAAGCATCATATTTAGCTCCCACCTACTAATGAATGAATTCTCCTTTTATTTTTGGTGGTGAACAAAAGGGGGGCCATCAGCCATAAGAAGTGGTTGAAATAGGTTTATAATTCAAACGATTTTTCTTCAACCCATAGGTGGTCTGTTTATCTCCAGAATTCGCATTATTTCCACCCCACACGTGAAAATCAAACTAATCACCTCCTTCCCATTTTCTTCCTTTTATTTTTCCCTCTTCAGCTTGTAATCCCTGCAGAGGATGGACTAAATGCAGAGTTGAATGTGTTCACTAAGGAAAATTCTCAGGGCTCCACGAAGCGGCGGTAACAGCCTGTTGCTCAATGAGCACGCTGTGGCTCAGACTTGACAGTCGAATAGCTATGGAGCTGGTTGCTCCTGTGAACTTTCGAATTCATAGAGTTTGGGGATCAGAGAAGGTAAACCCACAGAATGCATGGAATGCTAGCCCCGCGGTAAGTCATGTAGGGGTGGGGTAGGCACGCTGCATCTGGACCCAGAGAATAAGGGTTGGTTGGCCTCCTAGTTAAATACTTTTCACTAAAACCCCACCATTGCCGCGCTAAATATAATACATAAGTTGCTATGTTTAATCTTATTACAGCTATATTCCAGGAGAGTCTAGGTGAAGCATGGCAGGTTTGAATTCTTGCCCTGTGTTACCCTCCCTAGCCTTATTCGCTATGTGACCTCGGGCAGGTTTATCAGCCACTCGGTACCTCAGTTTCTTTATCTGCAAGGTGGACTAATACAGTATGTTATTGAACCTAAGATGTTATGTGTTGATATTATGGAACACACCACTATTTAATGCACGGCGAAGAAAAGTAAAATGCTGGCTCTAATTGTGAAATGTGTTGATTGTAAGACACGTTCTCATGTCAGAGAAGTTAAATAGGAGACAGTGGGCATCTTAGAACTGATGAAATGTGGCAATGGCACTGACACGGCACTCGCCCAATAAGTGTCCGCTCTGCACTGCTAAGATGACACAGGGCCACACATACGCACTGTCCCCATGTCAGTTTCTTGGCTTTGACATTGCAGTAAAATTATGCAAGGTTTAACCATTGGAGAAAACTGGTAAAAGAACTCAGGGCCTCTCTGGACTATCTTAATGACTTCCTATGGCTCCCTAAAAAGTAAAAAAAAAAAAAGCGGGCATTTTAAAACTGATGAAATTGGATAATATCGGATTATAGTACTTCCATGACAACTGTTTAATAAATGTCACTTGTTGTCTTTGGAGATGGATTACAGATGGCTGCAAAGTCCTTGCCACTCCTCACACCGAGAGCTGACCTTTTCCCCTGCCGTTAAATCTAGTTTGACCTTGTCACTTGCTCTCACCAACAGACTGGTGCCAAATCTCACTGGGTAACTTCCAAAGCTGGGCCTGAGAGACCTGCAGCTTCAACCCTTGGAAAGCCCCCCTATTGGAACCCAGCCACCAGGTCTGAGAAGGACAGGCCATGTGGAGCGGCCACACAGAGCAGACCTGAGGCCTTCCAGGCGATAGCCAGCCCCAGGACGCAGCCAGCACTAACTCTCACTGTGTCAGGGAGCCGTCTTGGATGTCCCAGCCCAGTGAGACCCCTAGACAGCTGTATCCTCAACTGATAAAACATGGGACAGTGTGATCCCCACGCCACTGTCAGCCACATGCATGAGCCATCAGTCATTCTAGTTCTGTAAAGCCTCCAGATGACCAGAGCCCTAGAAGACTCCACGGGGAGCGGAAGAATCACCCCGTGGAGTCCAGGTAATCACAATCGTGAAAAATAATAAATGGTTATTGCTCTTTTGAACCATTAAAGCATTATTACTATGGAGAAATTCAGAGATGATCAAGAATGAAAAAGTCTAGAGCAGGACTTTTCAAACTGTAGTGTATGTACAGATCAGCTGGACACCTTGTTAAAGCGGGATTCGGACCCAGCGCTTTTAGGCTGGGCCTGAGATTCTGCAGTTGGTGCTGATACTGCTGGTCCTGGACCACACTTTGAGCAGCAGGGGTCCACAGGGCGTTTTTCCTGGTCTTCATGTTTCAGAGCCAGGCCTCTGAAGGATGATGTCTTCATTTTGGCTAGGAGGTGTTTTCATCTGAACAAATGGAATTCACTACCGGGAGGAGGTGTGCTGTATTTCCACAGGCATCTGCCTTGTGGAAGATGTTGCCCAGAAACTGATCTTTTCCCTCCCACACGGTAGCTTTGCTGAGAGCTGAATGTGTCGTTCCTCTGTCTGTGCATGTAGCCAAGTGGGCAAACAGCCGCAGAACAGCTAAGAGGATGAGAGCCACCTTTGAAGAGAGCCACTGCATATCACATGCACAGTGCGTTCCAGTGCCGTGCTGCACACCGAGGACAATGTGCAGAAGTGAATACAGGGAAAAAGAGACAGTGCCAAGTTTGCGGCAAGTGTATGGGCTCAGCCAGAAGGTGCTGGTGAAATGTAGGTCTTATTATCCTTCCACGGAAAACCCTCGCAAGGCTTCCATGCTCATTTATGGGAAAAGGCAGAGTCTCACCAAATTCGGATGATGCTGCCTTACCCTCCTCCACCGCCTTTTGCTCCCCCCACTCCAGCCACAGTGGCTTTCTTGCAGGTCCCTGGACACTCTGCGGATGGCCTTTATCCCTGTCCTTCCCTTTACCTGGAGCCCTCTCCCCTAAGACATCCCTCTGGCTTGCTCTCTCACCTTCATCAGGCTGCTCAGATGCCACTGTCTCAGTGAAGTCTTCTAGAATCATCCTCTTACCATTGCAACTGTCTGCCCCACCCCAGGCTCTCCAGATCACCCCTCCGTGGCACTCCATTCATGACTAGAATATAAATTCTGGATGAGAAGGAAAGTTTGTCTGCCTTGTTCACTGTGGTACACCAGAGCCTAGGACAGCTCCTGACACATGGCAGACACTTGCATATTTTTTGACTGAATAAATAACTAGTGACATTATTAACTCAGGCCAATGAAACATTTAAATAGAAAGTCTGTTTCTGCACTGCCCAACATGATAGCTGTCTTAGTCAGTTCAGGCCGCTTTAACAAAATACCAGATAGAGACTGAGAAGCTTAAACAACAAACATATTTCTCACAGTTCTGGAGGCCGGGAAGTCCAAGATCAAGGTGCTGGCAGATTTGCTGTCTGCGGAGGGCTCCCTTCCTGTTCACAGATGGCCGTCTTCTTGTCTCCTTACATGGCAAAGAACAGAGAGTAGTAAGCTCTTCTGCGACCCTTGTATGGATACTGATGCCGTCCGCAAGGGCTCTGCCTTCATGACCTCGTCTAACCCCAACCACCTGTCAAAGGCCCTGCCTCCCAATACCATCCCATTGGGGGTAGAATTTCAATCTGTGAACTTGCGGGGATGCAAACATTCAGTCCATACAATAGCCATTAGCCCCATGTGGCTACTGAGCACTTGACATACATCCATATCGAGATGTGGTCGAAGTTTCAAATACACCCTGGATTTTAAAGACTTAGTCCAATGAAAAAAAGAGGATGTCAAAGATCTCATTAATCTTTTTAATATTGATTACTTGTTGAAATAATATTTTAGATAGATTGGGTTACATAAAAGCTATTATTTCAATGATATAATTTTCACCTGTTTCCTTTTACTTTTTTGATTGAGCTACTGGAAAATTTAAAATAGAACTCACACCCTATGTCTCCTGGACAGTGCTGGGCTATATGCTTGTCTTTAACACCCACACAGGCAGCCACATACAGAAACAGAGACCTGCCATTGGTGAGTTTGGCTGGCAGAAAGAAAAAAATATCAAGAGATTAACTGATACTTGGCCCTCCCTCCAACAGGTTAGCAAAATACTGCTCATGATCCAGAGAGCACGGGTTGATGGGTGGGAAACCTGCACGTGCAAGTACAAAGTTTGTGGAGATATACCTGCAGTTAGGTGCACATTTTCGACACGTCTGGCTGTACTTTCACACAGGCTGCATGTATTAACCTGGTATTGAGAGCATTGTGTGATTAGCAAATTATTCAAAGGACCTTAACTGGATATTTTAAATTTGAAATTGCATGTAAAGAAATCTGTATGGATCCTATTCTGCTTAGTAATTCCTCTTGATTAGGTCTACCTGTAGTCCTTTCACTGGGGTAGAAAAACAGAGATGTGGCTACTTTTTTTATTCATTAAACAACTCTGGGGTGGGGCAAAAGTGGGTTTACCGTTGTGAAGAAGCAAACACACAGAGTTTATTCTTGTATTATCATTTATTATTTATTAATGATTGTATTCTGTCCCATACGAACAATGGTAAACTTTTGCCCCACCCTGTATTTGTTCCAAGCACAGTTCTGGCCACTGGGGATACAGCTATGCAAGACATAGATAAAAATTCTTGCCCTTGTGAAACTTTCCAGTAAATAAAGAAAGTGTATCGAACGAGTTATAAGTGATGTGCAGAAACAATTTCAGGGACAGGAGCAGAGGGACAGCTGTGGCAGTGGGGAGGGGCTGTATGGGAAGCTGGAGGGCAAAGGCCTCATTGATGAGTGATATTGGAACTGAGAGAATGAGCCCTGGCCAGCCAGGCAGGAAAGGCCTTCCAAGTAAAGGGAATGGCACATGCAAAGTCTGGGAGGAGGGAGGAGCCAAAGATGGAAAATTGACTTCCCCTGAAATGGGGAACCACTTGAGGCTTTTGAACAGAGCTATGACATGGTCTTTCTTCCTTTTTAAGATAATTGCTCTGCGTGCTCCATGTAGAAGAGGCTGCAGGAGGCCAGGGCAGATACAGGGAGAACCATGAGAAAACCACGGCATTAATCTCTCAGAGGAGACAGTGCCTGGGACCAGGGTGGCCAAGTGGGAGTGGGGAGAAGTGGCTGGATTTTGGACAAATTTGTTTTCCCTTTCATGTCCTTAGAAGTCAACTAAAGGAAGCAAAGATCTGGGTGTCACGATTGATATTATGTTGGAGTAAAATCTGGATTTCTTTGTTCCAAGAAAACACAACTCCATGCTAATGCAAGCTAACGGTGGGATTTGGAATCAAAGCTCATTTGCCTGACTCAGAGCCCTGTATTTTGTCTCTTCAACCGTACACCTGTTTTCAATGATGAAGACAAATTAAAATCAGGATAAAAACTTTTAGATTTCCTGTAGAGTGACAAATCATGGCATTTGAAAAAGGTCACAGGAAAAATGTTCATGTCTACTTGTCTGGAATAAGTATATATCAAGTCTGGCAAAATGCTAGGCCCCCATGAAGTGCTTAATAAATATCTAGTGATGACGAAATGCAAATTAACGATTTAATATATTTTGAAACAGAAGTGTATTATGAAACATGTGATTTATATAACAAGATTTTCAAAATACCCATGAATGAATGACCTTAAACTTGATTCTTCTCTATCTCATTCCCTAATACTGTCCACCCTGTAGAATGGTACATACTGAAAACTTGTCATTTTGCAAATTTTTCTTTCTATAAGTAGTTTCCTGAGAAGTTTAAAGTTTTCTAAGATCCTTCCTCTGGAAGGGACGAGAGAAGAGAAGGGGAGGTCAGGGGATAAAGAAAGGAAGGAGTGTAGGGCCTATGGAGGGAGGGAGGAAAGAAAGAAAATACCGTATTTTACCGTGTATAATGCACACCCACGTTTTTGTGCACATTATCCATGGGATTATTATACCCATTGTATGTAATCACCATATCCATGTATAATGCACATCATTATTTTTCCCTAAAAATTTTGGGCAAAAAAGTGTACATTATACATAGCAAAATACAGTAACTATTACCCACCCATAAGATTCTCTGCTGTTGAATATTTCAGACTAGTTCAAACCTACAGCTGTGCCATGGGAATGCTCAACCCCAGGCATTCTAAGTCCCAACTAGGTCTCTAATTCCTTTTCTCTGAATGGCATCTGCCTAGAGAACGCATTACAGTGGGTTGGAGAAGACCCTGCAGAGCTGCTGAAAGTGGCACGTGCCTGGCTGGATTACGTTTTGGCCAAAACTCCTTCAGGGAGTCACTCCCAGAAGGTCCTCAGGGCTGGTGTGACTCGGACTGCAGGGAAGTCTAACCCAGATTCCCACATGTGGGCAGCAGTCCTCCAGGCCTTGCCCATCTGCCCATTTCCTCTGTGTCCATGGAAAGCAGGTGTAACTTCTTCCCCAGGGGACAGGCTTGCCTGTCCAGCCATCTTGTTGGCATTTGCACAGTGGCCCCCGTTTATACTCATGAACTGCGGCTCAAACAGACTTTTCTCTTCTAAGATAGGGCCGGGGCTAGAATTGCTGCCCTAGGATGCAGTTCTCAGAACACAACTTACAGAGGCTGGAACCTAAGGGGAAAAAATCCATTAGGTTCCATTGCCTTCCAATTTCTTGCGTTTCCTGCCTCCTGATATTTTGATTCAAGTGATAATCAAAATAAGCATAAAGAGAAAAACTGTACCCAAATCATCATGTCCCCTGGAGGTGTGGGAGGTGGGTACAAGCGGAACTGCTGGCTTTTCTAGCTATGAAGGAGGCAAGGCTTCTCAGGAGTCATCTGTGTCTAGTCCCAGCCAGGGGCCCCAACCATGACTGCTGGCCCTTCCAAGAGTCTGAGTTTGTATCCCAGGGACAGTCATCCAGGCAACTGTGGGCCCCCTGGGGACAGTCATCCAAGCAGCTGTGGGCCCCCTGTTGTCTTCATTCTCCCCCAACCTGACCCAATCCCCAAGGTGACCTTCCCTGCCTAAATGAGTGGAACTGGGAGTACATGTATTCCAACATCTGCTCTAAAAGTCAATGAAAGACTTTTACAAAGAAAAAGAAAACAATGCTACATCATTAGTGGCTAGATTCCCGCTAGGAACTTGTAAGAAATAATGGTGTGCTATTGGCTCTTATTTAAAGTTTTCCTATGCGAATTAAATCTGTAGATTAGGGTTTCTCAGCCTTGGCATTTTACATAGGAAAATTCTTTGTGTGTGAGGGTGGGGAGGCTGCCCTGTGCACTGTGAGATGTTTAGCAGCATCCCTGGTCTCTATGTCAGTAGCCATCCCCCCTCACCCCATTGTGAGTCCTAAAATGTCTCCAAGTGGGGGGGGGGCAAAATTCCCCATTTGAGAACCACTGCTAGAGTTACAGATGTAATCATAGACATAGATCTATCCACGCAAAATGGACCGAAAGCTCTTTAACAAGCTACCCTACAAGATGAGCTGATGGATGACTCCAACAAGCAGAGGCCTTGAATTTTATAATTTTTAAACCACCACTTTGAGTATTTTCCAGCCTCTAGTATCTTTGTAATTACAAAGAAAAAACTTCAAGAAACTCTCAATCAGCTCAAATTCTTTCCTCTAAGCTCAGAAAGTAGCCTGTTTAAACACCTGAGAAATTAGATAAGGACCTCATGTGACACTTGGAATTTGGAATTGCTCATTCTGTAAAAGCAATTAAATTTTCCAGCAGAATCATTTGCCTTGGTAATTCTCCAGGCTGCTGAAATACCACATTTGCAAAAGCACACCCACGATATAACCTATCCAGTTTTTTCTTCCATTTAGGCTCACCCACACAAGCATCGTGTGGAACCAGATAGCAAAAGCCAAAGGCACTAATGGGGATGCAATGGGACGGCAATTGAGTGCTGCCGGAAGATAGAGGAATATGTCCCTTTCAGTATCCATCAGAAAATCACAGAGTGACACTCACTATTGAATGATGATAAAAGCAATAAACTCAATGCTGGTATTGATTGGCATTTGTCTCCCCCTCCCAGGACACACTATGCTGGTTTCATTCCACCACTAACCAAAATCATAAACTTTCCATATTTTTAGTAAAATTCTCCATGTCTTCTTTATTACCCTCTCAGCACAATTACTCACAATTCATAGAGTGTGCTTTGAAAACATTACTTTACCATGATCTGTTACAGCTGTGGTTCTAGTCATGGTGTCTTCTAAGACAGATGCATAAAACAAGTTGTCCAATTGTATTCTTATAAAGTAACATATAAGTGTGTGTGTGTATATATATATATAGTATATATATAGTTATATACACATGTATATAGTTAGTTAGTTTGTATATTTTCCCTTTACTATTGAAAGAGACAAAGAAGCAACATTGGGCAAGCAGCATTGGAACACATCACGAAATGCCTGGGAAAAGTTTTAAGATGAGCAAGTGGGCAAACTTATGGTCAAGATGGCATTGTTAGGTTTGTAGCTCGAGGACTCCTGAGTTCCAAACGTCTCAAATTAAGTTATACCAAAATAAAATTAAAATACATAAGGTCACACTTAAAATAAGGTAAGTAACTCTACAGAGCAGATATGGAACAGGAGCGTGTACACACTGGTGATACACGCTGAGCCTGGGCCAAGATGCAGGAAGAGGGGACAGGAGTTTGGGGGTGTAAGGGAGGAAAAGTGCCCACAAGAGGCTCACGAGCAGAACTTGGTTAAGTGGTGGCTCTCTCAGCCAAGCCAGGAAGATTTAAAAGCTACCACAGGTCAACTCCAGCCCAGGGGAGTGAATGCATGGAGATGACATCTGTCTCTAATGTGTCTACCAACTACCTAGAGTTATAAGATCGTCTACCAAGTACTTTTCCTCCCGTGAGCATCATAGCCCTTTTCCATAGCATCCTACTTCTGACCTACATTTCAGAAATCTCTTAAATGATTTCCCTGCTTTTTAAGCTTCCTCATGAAACCAATTCCATGAATTGCTTCAAAATATATTATTTCATTATACAGTGACATGGCTCCACAACTTTGTTAGCAGCTCTCCACTGGTAACAGAAGTGTCCAGGCTCTTTGTCAATCTCTTGCCATTCAGAGCCCTCTGCGCGCTGGCCCCAAACCAGAGGATTCTGAAAATGAAGGCTAGCATGGGATGTTTTGCTCCTGACTCTCAAGAAAGCAGTCACATCTCCCTCCCCAGTGAAGACAGGTAGAAGTGGACCTTTGTGGTTGTACTTCCCAGCTGCCATTACTTCCGATTGTCTCCTAGGGACCACTCCTTTGCTACTCACAGTCCAAGGGGTTCAGGTGAGTTGACACCATCCCAAGCAGCCAGGGACAATCCTAGGGTATTGCACCCATGGGAGTGGATAACCTGACAACGGGCACTGACCAAAGTCAATCCTACCAAAATGAATCTCTGGTCTTCAGTTTCAACTATTGGGAAAGAGAAACTCTCTTTTGGCTGAGGTTGCTGAGCTGCAAAGACATAAGCCGGGGGAAGCGTGGGGCCACCGAGATCTTGCCTGACAATGAAGGGAACACAAAGGACAGCTGAGCTGAGAGACAGTTCAACCTATTGTTAATAAGCTTTCTTATGTCGTAGAGTGGCAGGTTCAAAGGAGAGAGCAATTAAGAAAACAGAAAAGCTGAGTTCACCAAGGACTCCACTTGCGCAACACATCTGCTGTCAATCTCTATTTATGTGAACTTTTGCTTTCTATTTTCAGAATATCTTTGATTTCTCATTGCCACCAAGCTACAGACTTCTCAGGGCTTGCTCCTTCTAACTTCTGCTGCTTCATAGTTTTTATACCTAAAACAGCTAGTCAAGCCAGCTGGAGTGTCTGAGCAACATCAAGTCATCAAATTTGCCTCTTGCTGCTAGCTCTGACTTTTGATCCAGTACCTGAGAGAAGCAACGAGATTTTGCAACTGGGATTTCTCCCTGATTCAAATCCCAAAGCCACATCTCGGCCTTGGTTTTCTGCTCCTGCTGTCTTTGACGAAGATTTATGAAAAGTGCCTGGTATTCATTAGGCTCACCACATACCCATTTGTCTTCCTCCTTAGACACTCACAGCTCGCAGGAAAGTCCACTTATACAGAAAACTACAGATAATAAACTCAGTGGTTCTCAGAGTGTGGTCTCTGGCCCAGCAGCATCAAGCATTACCTGAAAACTTGTTAAAAGTGCAAATGCTCAGGCAAACCTACTGAATCGAGAACTCTGATTGGGGCCAAGTAATCTGTATTTCGCAAACTATTCAACCCATTGATGTGATAGGGCATTTTTTCAAATGCTTAAATATGGGCTCTAAGGATTAAAGCCCCAAGCCATCTCTGGGCCCATCTGTGGTCATTTGCGGTTCCTGGCAGAAGGTGAAAAACAGGCCTTCAGGAAACACAATCTCAAGATCAGAGCTGGGGGATAGGATGCATAATCTCTGCTGAGCATAAATTCAAGATCAACGATATAATTTCTTCTTATCCTCCCCACCCTCGCCTAATTTTTACAACCATAAATAGCAAGTGAATCCTCTTTGGCTTGAAGGTAGCTTTTGCTTTTAAAAGGCTGACTATAGATGAGGTCCACACCGTTTGTCAGGGCCATCACTCACAGGGAATCTCTAGGTAGACATCGCCATGACAGGTGGTGCTCACAGAGCAGCCGGGATGAAATGTCAGCGTTCAGTGCTGACTTCACAGCTGAGCACAGTTTGGAGTCTCTCAAGAGGCATGTCCTCTAAGTTTGATGTTGTAACTGGTCTTGGTATGTGTCCTTTAAATCCTTTCTACTAAAAGTCTGGTCCTTTGACCTGCAGCATGGTCATTACCTGGGAGCTATGAGGTAGAATCGCGGACCCCACCCCAGACCTGCTGAAGCAGAATCTGAACTTCAACTAGATCGCCAGCAGGTCATGTACACATTAAAGTTTGAGAAGAATTGCTTTAAACCAATCTTTTCAGCAATAGGTGAGGGATTTTGTAAAGCAAAGACAAAAATACAGCTGAGAATGTAATCTGAGAGCTACCAGATTGAGCAGTGAGGTGCTATGTCAGGAGTTATATATATCCTCAAACTGAGTAACAATCATCAGATCTCATGTCTTTCTTTAGGCCCTAGGGGTTACTGTGACTAAATGTTTTCAAATACTGGGACCATTATCATGACTCTAGTTTTAAATATCAGGGAGACAGAAAATGGAGGATAAATATGAGGTTGAATTTCTTGGTCAGAATGCAGAAGGGTGACTACCAGTATGTGTGGTTTCCCATGACAGGTCAGCCATTCTGAAGAGGCTGACTACACGCCTAATGATAGATGAGGGATTGTGGGTCCTACTTTTTCATCTTGAAGAGGGGGAAATAAATCGGCCGAACCACATCCATTAAGTGCTGTTGCAATGAATTACAGTAATTTTAGATCAATATAGAACTTTATGATGCATTGAGTCAGTTTTTTTCTAATAAGAAAAAAAAAAAGACCCAAGAGAGGCAAGCACTGCATTACTAAGGCCATCACAGTGGCATTGTCATGTAGGGGACACACGTGATGAAATTCGCCAGTGGTCCTAGAATGAAAGAGATGGTCTAACCGTACACATACCAGACACCTAATCATTACTCATTCAAAGAACAACAGTAGTAGCTCCCATGAACGAAGCATTTACTGTGTCTGGGCGTAGTTTGAGGCGCTTTCCAGGTTGCAACTTGTTCCATTCCATCAACTCTTTGAAGTAGGTGTTATTACCACCCTATTTTACAGTCAGTAAGCCATCACACAGAGTGTGAATAATTTATCCAAATGAAGGTGAAAAGCGGATCAGAGCCAGGCAGTGGGCAGCAGAGCTCGCTCACCGCATGGACGAGCAATACCATCAGGGCCTACAAGTCAGGCAGAGTCTGAGCAAGAGCGAATTGGATCTAAGAGGAAGCACTGAGGTCAGAGATGGGACAGGATGCTTCCATTTTTCAGAGGGGAGGTGAGTCTGAGTATCTCCCTCCTCCTTGTTTGCTCATTCATTTTCCAACTAATTCTGGACTCTTCCCAGAGCTTCTGTCCTTCCCTCATTTTTTCTTAATCCTCACCTGAGGATATGTTTATTTATGAGAGAGAGAGAGAGAGAGAGAGACATCAATGTGAGAGAGAAACATAGATTGGTTGCCTACCGCATGCACCCTGACCAGCTATCAAACCTGCAACCCAGGTATGTGCCCTGACCGGGAATCGAACCCACAATCTTTTGGCATATAGGGTGACACACCAATCAACTGAGTCATCTGGCCAGGGCCTTCTCTCATTTTTATATTGCCCTGTGGAAAAACACATTCTTTTCCCGTGTTTTTATTTTTTTGAAATAAAAAGAACTCAGCTACAACTCTTGTTCTTTAAGCTGGCATAGTGTTAACTGTTCTCCTGTGAAAAGGTTGTGTCTTGATCCATAAAAGGGAAGCCTCTACTTCTGCCTTTTTGGGTTCTGCACTTAGAGCTTCTTGACTGATAGACTACTCTAGCTAAAATGTTAACAGCCATCAGCAGCTTGAGGTTTTGCTTCTTTTCCTCTTGGGGCAGACAGATTCTAGGGTGGCCCTCACGATCCTCACCTCCCGGTATTCCCAGCCTTATATAACCCCCTCCCCTTGAGTGTAAGTGGGACACGTGGCTTGCTTCTAAACAAGGGAATATGGCAAGGGTGATGGGAGGTATGTGATCACACATATGTGACTGCGTTACAGAAGCTTTTAATGTGTCTTGGGCTTTTTTTTTTTTTTTTGCTTTTTTTATAATTTACATTGTGCAGGCTGTACCACATTGTTTTGTTTTTTTTTTAATAAGATTTTATTTTATTTTTTTTAGGGAGGGGAAGGGAGAGAGAAAAACAGGGAGAGAAACATCAATGTGTGGTTGCCTCTCGTGTGACCCCGACTGGGGACCTGGCCCCCAACCCAGGCATGTGCCCTGACTGGGAATCAAACCAGTGACCCTCTGCCTCACAGTGCGATGCTCAATCCACTGAGCTACACCAGCCAGGGCTAGTGTGTCTTGTTAGGAGACTCTCCCTCGCTGGCTCTGAAGAAGCTGAGCTGCCACGCTGTGTGCTGTCATATGGAGAGGGACACACAGCGAGGAGCTGAAGGCAGCCTCCAGCCAACAGGCAATGGCCCATAAGTAACCGAAGCTCTGTCCAGCAAACCCAGAAGGACCTGAATCCAATAACCATGAGAGCTTGGGGACAAATCCCAAACGAAAACTGCCTTCCCCTTCCATCCGCAGAGAGCTCTCTTTTAATCATGCATTGCCTGCACCTCAGCCACCCTTACTTCCAGGGTAATCCTTTCCCTAATCCATAGGGGTTGGCTTATTCTTAGCATCCACCGCCCTTTCCTACCGGGGTAATCATATATAAAATATACTAATCTACAATTTCCTCAAGTACGACTTTGTCAGTTTAAAGGAGGGTACAAGGCCTTAGTGGGACAGCCTGGAATGGATGGACTTCGGCCCTCATTTGACACCCTCTACTAGGCTGGGATAAAACTAGTGCTTGCACTACAGCAGAGGAAATAGAGTCACTAATATTGTAATAACTACATACGGTGCCAGGCAGGTACCGGAACTGTTAGGGAGGACACTTCGTAAAGTATATGATTGTCTAGCCACTATGCTATACACCTGAAAGCAAGACAAAATAATGCTGAATGGGTAATTGAAAACAATTCATACCAAAAGCTCTTAAACGAAATATGTCTCCCAAGGACGAACAAAGTTGATGGTAGACAGTATATTTCAGATACGTTTTAAGGAAGAAAACCGTTTTCCTAAAGGCAATGTAATGCAGAAGGATTTCCCCTGCCCTCCGTGGTGACTGACTTCACTTCATTAACCAGAGCAGCTTTGCTCTCACACACACAAGCCCTAGGAGCACACTTTGTTTGCACAGCTAGACGACGCCATAAAGAAAATCACCTCCAACACCAAACGTTAATCCCCAGCAGCAGAAAGAGTCAGCAGAAGCTATGAAATTAAAATATTCTTCAACATGATCAAAGTTCTCAGCCAGGATTTACCCCGACACATCTTTGTAGGTGGAAAGGCTGCTTCACAAGGCTTGGTTCTCACCAGTGAGCGTGGGTTGTTCATCTGCCAGCTGCGTTGCTCACCGAACCCCAGCACAGCCACGCCACCTCTAAAAAATGCGCCCCGTCTCCTGTCATTTTCATTACCTTCCCATCAGGAAAAGAAACGACGGCAGCAAAGGTGTTAATAATGTGCTTAGTTTCATTCTCTTTTTCTCCCTTGATCAATAGGCAATTAACATGGAGTCTCTCGGTTTTGCTAGGGTCTGTCATTTTACTCTGCTTGGGGCCATTGGACTCTTAAAAGGATGCTAAGTGGGTTTTATACCTTTTTCCTACTGAGCATTTGGAACACACTAGAATTAAACAGAACATTTTTAGAGTAAGTTTGATACTAATTACCTAGAATCTCCCTTCAGCCAAGGAGGAAAGCAAATCGGTGGTAATTATACAGAAAACAAAAACACAGTGTGAGTTTCTATTCTCTAGAAATGCTTCCTTCCAAAGTGAGCAGTGCTGTTCAGTCACTGTACATGTGTTACAGCTGGGCTCCCGTTCGTGGAACATTCGAGCACTTGCATTTAGAGTAATCCTCAGCAGGATGATAAGACCCAGTGGCGCTGGCCCCTGTTTCCTCACCGTCCTGCGCTCTGGGTCCAGACCACACTGACGCTCAGTTCCCAGTCATGGTGCTCTGCTGTCTGCTGCGCGGCCTAAGCAAGCCCACAGTCTTCACTGCGCCCGGGGTCGGTCCTCTTCCCTTTTTCCTACTTACTCTCCGTAGCTCGGTTCACGTGTCATTTCCTCAAGCAAGCCCAGCCCAAGCCCCTCCATCTAAATCAGCTCCTCCAGTCAATGCTTTCATAGGAGAATTCCTTTTTCCTTCTTGTTTGGTTGATCATCACGCACTCATTTATGTATTTAGTTGCTTCATGCTTGAGTCCCTCGTGAAACTGTAAGTTCCATGAAACAGGGACCGAAAGGTCTGTTTTTTGCTGTTTTCATCAACCAATGAATGAATGGATGTTGATCTTGAGGAGGAATTTTTTGCTCTGGACCAGGCACTCCATGCAAAGAGACTAAATAAGAGTGCACGAGGTGTAGCGGGGACAAAAGGAACAGAAAGTGTTCAAGTTCTTAGGGGGAGGAAGGGATAGAGTGGAGTTACAACAAGAGAGGGACTAAAGGAATCAGAGAAAGAACCACGGAATCCACTGGACTTGATCGTCATCCAAACTGAAGACCCTAAAAGACCCATGATCTGTGGAGCTATTTTATGAGGTCACTACCAGTTGGGATGGATCCAATAATCTGGGGCCTCAGGGAGCTGCCAGCAAGGCACATCCAGCTTGAGTTATGTGGCCTTGTCCGTGGCTAGCTCGAGAGGCCCTTGGTCCTTCACGGGCTAGACATCCTGGTCCTTGGGCATGAGGGAGAGTGAAATGAAGATGCACGGAGTCAAACTGACTTGGTAAGTCATTCGACAAACATTGAGTGTGTTCTAGGCACTGCATGACATTTTGCAGTAACAAAGATTGAAAAAATGAAGAAATTATATCTGTCTTGAGAAATTTTTATCCTAGTTCAGAAACAAAATATGGGGACATACATATGAAAACATATATTACATAGATGTATACATACACAAATACATATATAACATAGATATTTGTAACACAGGTTAGTGTTAGAGTTAAATATATTTAAAGTGCTTTCAAAGCACTAAGCGGGGAAGGGGGAGGGTTGGTCCTGCGGTGCTGTGAGGTGGAAATATTCAAGTTTTTACATACATGGTCACATTGGTTCTGAAATGATGCTATTTTCATGAACAACCAAAGTGTCAGCACCGGAAGTCCCCTGAGCTTCCAGCTTGCTTTATAAGGCTGAAGTGAAAATTCACATATACTTTTGGAAGCCCAATGTCCCTCCCTTTTCCCACTCCTGGCTCTGCTGAATTCATGGACTCTCTCTGCTGTTCGCCCCTCCAGCTCATGGCCACTGTTTCTTGCACTGGGTGGTCTTGCTTCCTTTTCCATCCAAGTAGTGCTCCCAACCTAAGACTCTGTTTATAATAGACTTTACTGAATGCTCTGGGCAATGGTGGTGTGTGTACGGGTGTTGATGACATCACAGACCATTGAAGCAAGCAACTTAAAACGGGATATGAGACTACCTTATGCTTAAGACTCCGTCCCTCTGTTTTCCACCGAGGAGCCAGCATTGGCCAGCACTTGTATCCCACTTCCAGCCACAGTACTGTCATTTTTGCATTTCTGAGTCCTGCTCTCCTTTCGTGAACTTCTTAACAACTGATAACAGTGTGGCTCTAATTGTTTAATAGCAATCACTCATCTAGTGCTTCCCAATGATGACGCTGTTCCAAGGGCTTACTTCCCAGGCTGGCTATGGTCAGACCGCAGGATCTGGGTTTTTTTAAAGGTAAGGTGGTGCCTGTGTTGGATATTACCGAACACCACCAGCAGGGGCGGGGGCTACACCACAGAGTCAAATGCATTCCTATTTCTGCAGCTAAGTGCATGAATGTTCACACGGAGTGGGAAAAAGAAACACGATAAATAGCCTCCCGTCAGTTCACGTCATGTGTTGCCAGCAAAAGAGATGTAAGAAAGCTTTTGGCTTGCAGAATCTTTGATTTCAGAAGGGCAGATGGCGGCGGTGGACCCGGAACCGTAATTCTGGGTCACAGCTGGGTTCGGAGGCCCGTTGGGAAAAAGAGCGACTGAACATAGCAGGTTTGAGACTCCAGAGTGCCACATGATGTGACTTACTCCTTTAGCTCTTGTCAGCCTTTTGTTCTATTGCCGGGTTGTCAACTGAAATGTCTCCAAGGCAACGACAAAAGCTCCGCCTACTCTTACTTCAAGGAAGCACCTGCCCATTGAGTCAGTTTCTGATGCCCAAAGAACATCCCCAAATCTGTATTTTTTTTCACCAAAATCTCCTAATTTTTCACTGTTAGCTTTTTAAAAAAGCATTGTAATAAAACATTTGGCCACACTTGTATGGACTGATGGCATCCAGTCTGAGACCTCTGGCTCTTGGTTCATTTTTCTTTTTTCCCCCAGCACCACCTGATTTCTAGGCTCTCTAATACGTGAACTTGAGAAGTAACCGAGGTTCGGAGTTAGAACCGTCTGGTAAGCATTTTGATTAGTTCATTGATGTGTGGGAAGGGTGGGGGTGACTGAAAAGAAAGTGACCCCCAAAAGGCTCTCATTTAGAAGAGTTTGTCTTAGAGAAGCTCTTTTCACGCGACTGCCAAGAAACTTCAGTTAGTAAGCACAATCTGCAATTCATGTGATTATCTAATCTGGCTCTCTTGTTGAGAAATAATGAAGTAATTGAGAAAATGTGGGCTTGATTTGATATGACACAACCGTGGATGATTGAAGTGATTTTCTTTTAGAGGAGTGTGTGTGTGTGTGTGTGTGTGTGTGTGTGTGTGT
>VMDR010003450.1:0-62118 GCA_007922815.1 Macrotus californicus
TTGTCTGGTATAAGTATTGCTACCCCAGTTTTTTTCCATTTTCATTAATTATATTTTTCTATCCCTTTACTTTTAGTCTGTGTGTGTCTTTCCATTTGAATTCAGTCTCTTGTGGGCAGCACATATAAAGGTCTTGTTATCTTATCCATTCAGCCACCCTATGTCTTTTGATTGGAGCATTTAATCCATTTGCATTTAAAGTAATTGTTGATAGATTTGTATTTATTGCCATTTTATTAGTCATACCTTTTATCTTTTTTTCTTCTTTTCAAAGGAGACACTTAATATTCCTTGTAATACAGGTTTGGTGTTGATAAACTTCCTTAGATTTTTCTTGTCAGGGAAGCTCTTTATCTGTCCTTTGATTCTAAATGATGGCTTTGCAGGTAGTGTATTCTTGGATTGTAAGTCCTTGCTTCTCTTGACTTTGAATATTTCATGCCAGTCCCCTCTGGCCTGCAAAATTTCTGTTGAGAAATCAGCTGACATTCTCATGGGAGCTCCCTTGTAGGTAGCTAACTGCCTTTCTCTTGCTACTTTTAAGATTCTTTCTTTGTCTTTAACCTTTGTGAACCCTGAGGAAAAAAAATACACCTACTAAGAAGGGCCCTTGGTGGCTAACTTGGCTCAAATTTTTAAAAAAGAGCCTATCAGCCATTTCTTCCCAGGGACCTCCCACACAAGCTACACTTCATGGAAAAGCTGGTGCTGGACTGCCTACTTCTGCAGTCCGCTGACTGCCTGTACTGTGTTTCTCCCACTGAAGCAGTCCTTATAAAGGAGTTCCTGGAATCTATTTCAACCAATAGGAGTGAGGCTTTCCATATTAATCAGAGCTGCACAACTCTGACCAATCAGAGTGGTTTATTCTAACCTATCAGAACAGTGCAGTTTGGACCAATCAAACTGTGAAGATTTGGGGTCTTCATTTGCATGTGGACAGACCAATCAGTCACCAGGGGTAGGGACTTCTGTCCATAGAAGCCAGCTCACCCCTGGCTCAGAGAGTGTACTTTCCACTGAAGACTGACCACTGTGTCTCCCTGGCTGAACTGACACCCTAAAGATGTCTCACCTGAGCAGAAGTCAGCAGACCAGCACAGTGCAAGGTAGACGGGAATACAGCAGAGCACAGCAGTCTGGCTACAGAGTGGCCTGGCCCCAGGATCACCTCAGAGCCATGCTATTGTATCACAATAGAGCTGTTTACAGTGAATAAAGTTTGCTGCTTCACTGCATCTGAAGTTGGGAGGTCCTGTTGGTATTGATTCAGCACCAATGACCATCAGTTGACAGCATTTTAGTTATGTGTCTTGGTGTGAACCTCTTTGGGTTTATCTTGTTTGGGATTCTGCACATCTCAGGCTTGTGTGTCTTTTTTTTCAGTCATTATGTCTTCAAATAGTTTCTCAATCCTTTGCTCTCTCTTCTCCTTCTACAGATATTACACTTGATGTTGCCCCAGAGGTCCCTTAAACTATCTCCATGTTTTTGCATTCTTTTCCCTTTTTGCTGCTGTGACTGGTTGTTTTCTGCTATCTTGCCTTCCAAATTGCTGATTTGATCCTCTGCATCTTCTACTCTGCAGTTGATTCCTTCCACCAAATTCTTCATTTCAGTTATGGTATTCTTCATTTATGAGTGGTTCTTTTTAAATTGTTCTATGTCCTTTTTCATGATGTTGAAATTCTCACTAGGTTCCTTGAGCAATCTTATAACCATTATTTTGAACTCAGTATTTGGTAATTTCTTTGGCTCCATTTATCTAGTTCTTGTTCTGGAGATGTCTCCTGTTCTTTCATTATGCACATGTTCCTTTGTTTCCTCATTCTGACAGCCTCCCTGTGTTTGTTTCTATGTGTTAGGTAGGTATGCTATGTCTCCCAGTCTTGGTAGAGTAGCTGTCATCCTATAGGGCCCAGTGGTGCAACCTCCCTGGTCACCCAAGCTGGGCATGCTGGGTTCACCCCCCCCACACACACACACACGTAGGCTGTGTGCACCCTTCTGTTGTAGTCGAACCTTGACTGCTTTTGGCATGTCAATGGGAGGGATTAACCCCCACTCCAATTGTTATTATTACTTTTTTATCTGGATGCTAAAGCTGATAAAAGGAAAATTGGATCTCACCTTTCTATAAAAGGAAAATTGGATCTCAAGTGTTTAAGTTTTTCATGAATTCTTCAGAACTCATGATTTTAAGAGTTTTTTCTTTTACTGTTCTATATTTTCTACAGAAACAAAAGGAAGAGGACATGAGTTTGTTATTCTGATTACCAAGGCCAAATACTCCTAAAATAAAAGTGAACTCATTAAATTTACTGAAAGTTGTTGCAGTTTTCCACAAACATTTGTATACTGTGCAAATTTCAGGAAGGTCGTAAACCCATTTATATTTTTTGTGTCTACTGATTTTAGAGAACAAGAGAGAGGGAGAGACAGAGAGAGACAGAGAGAAACAGAGAGAGAGACAGAGAGAGAGAGAGAGAGAAACACTGACTTGCTGATCCACTATTTATGCATTTGTTGGTTGTTTCTTGTATGTGACCTGACCAGAGATCGAACCTGTAACCTTTACATATCAGGGTGACACTCTACTGACTTAGATACCTGCCCATGGCCCCATTTATTTTTCAACTAGCAAAAGAGAAAGCCTTTTCTGAAACATTTTATCAACACTTATAGTTTGACCTTATATATCACCCAAATCTCTAATTTAGTGGTTAAAACAGAAATGTCCATACTCTTTCCTGTATATTAAGACGGGCCATTTTCCTAACTGTTGAGAAGCTGGCCCTTAAGGATATTTCTGACTAAATCATTCCTGGAAAGGATCCTAGGCTCAAAAAACAGCCACACCTGTCAATCAGCCACAGCCATTGGCTTTCAAATCCAGTTGCTCTGAAACCAGTGGCAAAAACTATTTATAGAGAAAAGCCCAGATGAAATACAAGTATACATTTTCTCTTTTCTTTTCCTAACACCTTCCACTCCTTCACAGTTATCTCAAACAAGCTCTATACACATATTCGATAATATTGAAATGGGATAAACTATATTTGAGGTTTGAGGTAAAGCAGAAGTAGAAATATAAATCCATTGACTCAGAGAAATAACCTAGCATTGGGACAAAAAGTTTTCTAGGAAAGGAAAATAAGTCAATTTCTTCTTTGAGAAAATACTCTGGGAACAATTCCCCTTTTTTAACACGTTAACTGCTTATTGCTCCATATTATTATTTTCCCTGAACACTCTTGAAATGATTATCAGTTGATAATATAATTATTCTGGAGCTTTCATGTATGGGTTTCAAGGAGGAATGAGAGGGGATTTTCTGTGATGACAGCATATGTTCCATGATTCCCACTTTTGTTATTTGATCCCCATGAAGCTTGCCAAGTGATGGCCAAGCACTGACGTAGAGTGTCCACTAAATGCGCTGGCTGGACAGGATCTCTCTAGCTGATTACCATATCCAAACGCAGGTGTCAGTTAAACCCAACAGGGCTATAGCCATCAAATTGATTAGATTGAATTTATTAATCTGGAGCCCTATTTAGAACCATGCAGCAGAAAGCCACTTAATCAAAACTCAGAGGCCTGTATTTACCACATGGTCTGTACATACCTCTTTCAGAAACATGGCTATGGATAGTCTCTGGTGGCCTTTTAAGGAAATTTTCATAAATGAGGGTAATAGGTTTCCTCCCACTTACATACATTAAATAACCAACTTCCTTAAATGAATTTGCAAAGATGAAACAAGAGTTGCTCCAGAGACACAGTAAAGACACAAAGAAATAGAGCTTTCTAGCAACATAAAAGCATACCGTGCTGCAAATAAACTAAGCTAAGAAATCAATTTCTTTTGCAATGACACTCCAGGTTGAGGCCATGAACACAGGTTTTGGTTACTCATGAAAAAAGGGCAAAGGCACAAAAAATAGTCCTGCAACCATTAGACACAAACACAGTCAGCTTGTTGAATGTGGAAGATCCTTCAAAAGTTACCTGCCAGGGAAAGGGGACTCCTGTATCTCCAGCTGAAGGATGTATCTATCCCTCGTCATGGTTCAGGCTCCTGAGAGTAATCAGGTCTCCCATGGGAGCTGCACCTGATCTGTACCTGTGACCTTATACCACAAGCTGTGGTCACGTGCAGACTAGAAAGACCCGCAGGTGAAACCTCACAATGGCATGGACAACAATGCCTGGAGCACAGGGAAGGCCACCATCCATATAAAATTCACAACAAAGGTGCTGTTGAAGGCTAGGCCAGGGCAATGGTAAAAGCAGTAACCCTGAAAAAGACCCTTCCATACCTAGAGTCCAGATGGATTTGGGACAGCCGAAAGTGTGGCAAGTGGGTTGTTGGTGTGATTCGTATGAATGTGAATAGTAACAATTTTCACCAAATTGTTGAAAATACAACTTCAATTGGGGGCACCTTAGCCTTAATATGTTATAAGCATCTGGCTCAAACTTAACAAAATACTATAAAATTTAGTTTGAACTTCATAAAATCTAAGATGGGGCAACTTAACAATTTTTTATTTTATTATTTTTAATTTATTGGTAATATTATATAAATTTCAGGTGTACAATCTCATAACACAACATTTGTACACTCTATCACGTACTCACCACTCGAAGCCCAGTCTCCTTCTGACACCATGTATTTGACCTTCCCCCACCCCCCTTCTCTTCTGGTAACCACCATTCTATTGTATCTAGGTTTTAAAAAAATGTTTATTTGCTTATTTGTGGCTTTTTTTATATCCCACATATAAGTGTAACCACACAGTTCTTGTACTTTTTTGTCTGATTTATTTCACTTAACATGATACTTTCAAGGTATTCTGTGTTCATGGATTGAAAGAATTAACATTGTTAAAATGGCCATATTACCTAATGCAATCCCCATTAAAATCCCAATTTTTCACCTAACTAGAACAAATAATCCTAACATTTACGTGGAACCACAGAAGATTCCAAATAGCCAGGGCAACCCTGAGAAAAAAGTACAAAGCTGGAGGTACTACACTCCCTGACTTGAAACTATACTACAAAACTACAATAAGCAAAACTGTATGGCACTGGCAGAAAAAGACACACAGACCAAAGGGATAGAATTGAGAGCCCAGAAATAAACGCGCATATATGTGGGCAACTAATATTTGACAAAGGAGCCAAAAGCATACAATGGAGAAAGGAAAGTGCCTTTAATAAACGGTTTTGGGAAAACTGGAAGGCCACATGCAGAAGAAAGCAACTAGACTGCTGACACCATATACAAAAATTAACTCAAAATGTATTAAAGACTTAAATATAAGACCTGAAACAACACAGGGAAACACACACACACACACACACACACACACACACACACACAGGCACTACACTTATGGATCTTGGTCTCAGTAGGGTTTTTGTGGACTTGACCCCAAATGCCTTCTTGCTCATGATAAATACTTTGACAAGAAGAGTGGGACGGGCTGGGGAGAAACTAGCGTTTATGGGAGAAGTCCTCGAATTCTGTCACCAAGAGAACCCTGCCGGCAGAACTCTATGCTTACAACAAAGCTCTACGGTTGTAAATGCCCCTCTCCTTAAATTCCTTTCCCCCCTCTGTTAAAATACCTCTCCATTTGGCAGCAGTGCAGTGCGTGCACGTGGCTTGCCCAGCCCATATGCGCTGAGCGGCAACCCTTTCTTTCTCTGCCCACCCCCAACCCTTTTTGGTGACAAAACACCTAGCGGATACTGTCTACACTCCCTATGCCCAGGTCGGTTTTAGAGCATCACTTTTGGCATCAGTGAACAGAGGTTTGTTAAGTTTAGAAATATCACACTCCATTCAACTTCTGCCTCCCCTTATTAAAAGATGATTAATTTTACTTGTCACTGGACTTCGAAACAACAACATGACCACGTGGGAAACCTTCTATTTACAGTGTCCCCCAGACAGGGTCCCAAAATGGGGAGCAGCTTTAACTCGTCCGAGGGGGAAGACTGAGCCAGTGGTGAGTCCTAGAAAATAAGTAGATTTGGAAAGTAGAACTCGGAGAAAGAGCCTCGAAGTCGCAGAGATCGCAATCCAGTAAGCCATTTCTTGGGCAACGAGAACTCAGCAGTCAAAGGTGGCGACGCTAACGATTAGCAGAGGGCGGGGCTGGAGTCACGTGGCCGACGTCGGGTCAGAACCCGGCGTGCACGAAAGCGCGCAGAGCTGCTCGGCCCTCGGCCGCGCGCATTGAGTGCGCGCGCATGCCGGAGGCGGGGCCTGTGGGCTGAACCTCCGCGAGCCTGGGGGCGGGGCCGGAGTGGGTTGGAGGACGGGGGTGGGGCCTTCTCCTCCTCCCCCACCTCCGTCTCCTCCTCCTGCTAGGCTGGGCCGACGGCGGGAGGTCGGTGAACCGTGTAGGGGTGTCTCTGCCATGACTGCGGAGCTCCAGCAGGACGACGCGGCCGGAGCAGCAGATCGCCACGGCTCGGTGGGCCCCGTGGAGGCAACAGGGCAGGGGTGGGCGGGCTTCGACTCCGGTGAGAGGAGGGGGTGCGGGGCTGTAGCGGGGGCGGCGCGGGTCGCAGGCGGGCGGGCCCTGCGAGGCTGGGTGTTGGGGGGTGGGGCTGCAGAGGGCGTCCGGGCGCTGAGTCCGCGAGGGTGAGGAAGGGGGTTCGGGAGGAGGTCCAAGTCTTTGCAGAGCTTGAGTTGCGGAGATTGGTTTCGGGTCGCTGAAGTTAGAGGTGATTAGATGTTTTGGAAAAAAAGAAGTATAAGGGCTGGTCGTGGGGTTGCCTGCATCAGAGATCCCTACGGAGAGCGCTCCTCAGCCGCGATTGGGATTGAGAAACTTCCAAAGGGTTAACTTGGGTGGTTTTTGTTTTTAAATCCGCTTTATGGCAGTGCTGCTTTTTAAAGAGCCTCACGCGGAGAGAAGTTATCTCACTTAAAGTGAGGATTTATCAACACCTTGTGAAAGACCAGGGGCCCTAGCTACGACTTCCTATCTTCCCTAACCTCCCACCGCCGCTTTTTTTTATTTGTAAACAGAGAGCAGCCGCCCTAGTAGTGATTGTAATAGTAGCGTTCATCACTCTAGGTTTTTTAAGAAGGGAGAGGGAATAGCGTGATGAATAGAAGGTATGCGGATAATGTTTTCCTGTTATGTTATCTAAGAAGACTGAAATCAGTATGAGGATTTCAGAGCTAAGATGGTGAGAGTAAAGGAACGCTGGTTTGGGAGAAAATCCAAAGGCTAACGTTTGTATGAAGAACCTTGGGAAGTGGGCAATTGGAGCATGTCTTCTAATGTTACTTAGGAATGTTGTAACCTCACACTACCTCATCACCCCTCATACGCCGCACTTTCTCAATACAAAGTGGGAAACTTGTGCCAGCTATTCAAATTCGAGTGAGGAATGTCATAAAATATTTACAACACAAAGCTGTCACTTAGCTTCGCGTGAGAAACCCTGTATACTTTTTTACTGTTTTCATGCACTCGGGAGACCAATAGTGTATAAAGTGAGCACACTTCCCTTTAAAACTCCTGTAGTAAAATAAAGCTCCAGGTCCGGGGCCTGGAAATGAAAGTACGTGCTAATTCAGGGAAAATAGCATTGTTAGTTCACCAATGCCCACTAGAATCTTAGGATTTGCTCTGGTTTCAGAGATTGATTCTATTAGTTTTTAGGACAGTAACTAAAAACAAGTGGGAAAAGCCTTCGTTTTGAGACTGTTATGTTGATTTAGAGAAGAGACTATTTTAAGGGACAGCGAGTCATTTAAATTTGTCAGGACTGTCAGTTGAGACCATGTGCCCCTTACTCAGCTGCATCTTCATTTCCCTTTGCTACAGTTTGATGGTGACCCCTGTCTCATCACTGTTTATTTGAGGCTTTTGTATGTGGGGTGTTTGATGAGCACTGTATGTAAGTCATAGCTATTTTTGGAAAGCTTGGAAGTCCAGTGGCCCGTGGTTGGCTGGAGTAGCTGATTCCTGGCTTCCTGCAGAGTGATGACATTAACTGTTCTTTTCAGTGATTCACTCTGCACAGACAGATGATAAGCTTGGTATGTTTGATAATGTTTGCCCTTTAGTTTCTGCTAATGTAAAATGCTTGAAGTTGGCAGGCCAGGTTGAAGGCATCTTGTATGCAGAAAGTAACTTTCACATCTCAGGGGAAAGATTTTATCCACTTCTCCCTCATTTGATAACTTTCATGTTAGAATGGACTCTGTTTTGAATTCTCTGTTGCATTCTACATTTCTCTTAGAGGATCTTCAGTTGGTCTAGTTGAGGAGAGCTCTCCTGGGACACCGAGAAGTTATTTAAAACCTAGAATTCTTCCCTTCCCTTATCGGTCAGTTGTACCTGGGACAGAACCCTCTATACCCTCCCAAGGTTTTTAGTGAGGGAGAAATGTACTACTTTTGAAATAGGTTTCAGTATGTATTTCAAACTTAAAGGAGGTTACTTTGTGGCAATACTAAATCCCCCAGACTGCAGAATGATAATTGAGTATCTAAGGAAATTACAGAGAGGTCCTGTATTTTAACCAGTTCTTCACTTTGATAAAAAACCAGTAGCAACATTACTGTTACTGCAGGATACACACTGGAAGTCAGGTTGGTGCTTAGAAACCCGTTGTCTGTGGCAGTGGTGCCAGGGTTCATCACACATTCTTTCTGCTCACTGAAACCCTATGAAAACCTGCCAGCTTTGGTGAAAATTTAATGTCCTTTTTGTTTTTCCTCAATTTATTGGCTTTTCATTCCCATTTACCTGCTCTCATGGATTGTGATTTTTGGATCACTAGCAAGTGAGTGCTTGGTTGCCTCCCACAGCTCTCCTGCCTCCTCAGGTACACAGCACAGTATTTGTAAGACACGTTGACGGATAACACCTCATCAGACAAGATCTTTCCATGTGTTTGTTTCATCAAAGAAGTTTAAAGCAATAGACAAGTGAAGCAGATATATCTCAAGGAAAATAATGATGTTGATAATAAAAGTAGCTAACATTCAGCATGTACTGTGTACCAGACTCTGTGTTCAGAACGTAACCAGGGATATATGAGTGTTATCTCAGCACTTACGAATACTCTGTAAAGTTTTCTTGTGAGAAGTCTTATACTTGTTAAATAATTTGCTTAAGGTCACCCAGCTAGTCAGTGGTACAGCCAGAGTTGATCCCAGGCCATTCTGACTCCAGGAGCCAAAGATGTCCCTGATCCTACTTAGTGGACCCACCTGTTGTTGTGGGTTAGAACCTTTCCATTACTCTCTAGAACTCTGCTGATATTTTAAACTTTCAGTCCTCCTTGCTCTCTTTCTAAATAGATAATCTTGTTCTCTACCTAACTGAGCTTGCTGACATCTAAAGACAGTTCTTTGTCTCATGTTTGTGTGTTTTGTGCTCCCTTCAGCATCTCTTTTCTCAGTGGAAGAGGTACCCATCTTCCTTCATTTCTTAGAGCTGAATCTAGGTCACCGGTGTTTGGAGACCTTTTTGACTGTGACTGTTGCAGGAGGATGCTCCTGGCACCTATGGGTGAGAGCCAGGGGTGCCGCTAAACATCTTGTGGTGTACAGGACAGCCCCTGAAACAGAGTTGTCTGGCCCAATGTGCCAGTAATGCTGAGCTGAGAAACCCTGACCTAGGTGTCTTTCCTTATTCTCCTAATTATCGCATGTCTCCTTTGTCTTAGCCTAATGCCTAGACACCTTTACTGTTGTCTGCTCTCTCGAGACTCAGAATATGGTTCATGGACCAGCAGCATCTGCATCACCTAGGAGTTTGTTAGAAATGTAGAAATGTAGGAGTTTGTTAGGACGTGCTGGAGCCAGTTTTTATAGCCTCTCCAGCTGATTGTGTGCGTGTCTTCCCACCTCTGTTCAGTGAACTCATGTTGGTGGCTTGAACTTGCCGTGGGAAATAAGCACGCTCTACAAATCGTCACACCACTGTTTGGGCTTCTGCTCTAGGCCTGTAGAATCAGCATCTGCCTTTTGACAAGATCCCTGGTGACAAACCTTGAGAGGCTCTGTCCAATCCACAGAATCCCCACTTTCCATTCAGCTATGAACACAAAATCCCCTTTTGCCCTGTTCAGCTGTTGCCTTGTCCACCTCGTTTCTTGTTTTGTGTTTGCTTTTTGAACAGCTTCTAAATCCCCTTGTTTCTTTCTTAGAGTGTTTTTCCAGTTACAGCGTAATTCCAGTTCACTGTAGAAAACTGGGAAAACAGAGACACACAGGTTAGATGTTGGCCGCTAGGAGGCACAGCCCCCAGGCTGAGGTTCCCAGGCTCCACGACAGTTTGAGGTGGCAGCAACAGGTTCTACAAACGCTCCTGCCAGGAGAGCTGATTGCCCAGAGAGGCTGACCAGGCAGCAGAAGGTTAGATTGTAGGGCAGCGAGTAGTCTTATGTGATCAGCATCCCCCGGGCTGCCCAGGGAGAGCCTTGCCAATAGTAGGCTTTTAGTACTTGTCACTAGCAAATGAAACCAGATCTTTTGGAAATGACCACTGACTGACCACTCCTGGTCAAATCAGTGGCCGTTCAGTAGTAATTCTTTTTACTATTTCCCTCAGTAATTCAGGTACTCTGCAAGTCCCATTCTCATGCTTTTATTTGTCATGACTCCTTACTGACTGTTTTTTTTTTTGTTGATATTTATTTTGGCATTTGATTTTATTGCTACTCATTATCAGCCATTCTGCTTTTTTCTGAAAATTTTCCGTGTCTATTTTTTCATCATTTGCCATAGTTTCGTGACAGACAGAAGTACCGTGTTAGCTGTCATTTCTGAATTGGCTACATAATTTAGTGTTTTCTTATGAAAATTAGCCGTGCAAAAGATGTTTGAATTTTCTAATGCAGCTGTCTTCCTCTCGAGCACGCAGCTGTGGGTTTAGGCACTTTACTCTGGTCACACAGCTCAAGGCAGGGCCCTGGCCTCAGGCCACAGTTCAGTGCCCCATTAGTGCGCTCAGTGCTTCAGCTCCCTCGCTTCCAGAGCCGTCCTCCTTTGGACCTTTGGGCCTGTATTCTGGTTCTTCTGTCCTCTCTGCTGTGGGCTGCACTGTTTGCTTTCTTGGCTCTTACTGCCCCTTTATTAATTGCTTCCCTGTCTGCATTGCTAATCTCTGCATTGGGGTCCACATTGCTAACCCCTCTCTTTGCAGATGCTTGTCAAACATTTCTGCTTGCCTATCAGCCTCCTTGGCTGTAAGTATTTGCTGCATAGGTACTTTTCCCACACTTATTATGATAGGCATGGAGACGGATACTTGTAGTAATAGCCTTGGCCATATGTCAGCTACCGCCATAAGCGTTTTTCTGTACATTTCTAATATTTACAAAACCTCTGCAAGGTATGAATAATTATGTCTTATTACTGATGAGGAAACTCAGACTCAGATTCAATATAGCTTATCAGGGCCTAATACGAGATTCTAAACCAGAGGCTCTTTGCCTCCGTCTTGCAGAGGAGAAGTGTGACTTACTCTTAACTCAAGATTAAATTTGAGGTAGCAGACCTGGGCCGTAAAGCCATCCAGCTTCCCCCACTGCCGTACACACCTTTCTAAAACCAGGATCTTCACTGCCACTTGAAATTTTTGAAGCACTTCAACATATGTTGCCACTGAACTGACACGACAGCCCCCTAAAGTAAAATCCAGAGTGACTGGGAGTGGAACCCGCAAAGCGGGACAGCCGGTAAGTGGTGAACCAAAAGCACAGCACAGGTCATCGTCTCCCAGGACGTCGGCAGTTTTCCTGCAGCCTCCAGATGAGTTTCACTGGACGGGCAGGTCCCAGTATTTTCTATTTATACAGCATCTTTATTTTATTAACGACTTTTTATGCATTACTTCATTTATAGTAACACCAGTGCTGTCCAAGCTGATGCTGTGCTTTGTCTTGCAGATGTAGAAATTGATGCCTAGAAAAGCTGACAGTTGCTTAGAGGTTAGTGAGTGCTATTTCCATTATTTAGGCGTTCTGAATGAAAGGGGAGGTCGAAAGACTAGACACCCTGCATAGGTGCTAGCGGCATGCTGCATGATGTCTGGTGGTCAGTTTAGACTGGAGATGTCCTAAACAGATATTTCCTGTTGTCAGTATTCCTGGTCAGGTTAGTACTCTTAGAGTTCTTTTTCTTTTTTGGTGTGTGCGTGTGTGTGCACACATGTTAGCAAACACATTTCTCTTGATATTTACTCAGTTGAGGTGAAAGTCGCATAAAATTAACTGAAGTGTATGACTCAGTGCCATTTGTGTATTCACAGTGTCCTGTGGTCACCACCTCTGTTTGGTTCCAGCACGTTTCCATCACCCCAAGAAAACCCATGATCACTGAGCAGTCTCTCCCCATCCTCCAGCCCCTGGCCATACTGGTCTGTTTTTCTGCTTCTGCATTTACCTGCTCTGGATATTTCGTATAAATGCGGTCATACACTGTGTAACCTTTTGTGTCTGGCTGTTTTTACTACTATAATGTTTTCAAGATTCATCCAAGTTGAGCATGTATCAGTACTTTATTACTTTTTTTAAAACATATTTTATTGATTATGTTATCACAGTCTACCCCCCCTCCACCCTACACACCACTTCCCCCCACACACACACCCTCTTTAGTTCATGTCCATGGGTCATGTATATGAGTTCTTTGGCTTCTACATTTCCTATACTATTCTTAACCTCCCCCTGTCTATCTTCTACCTACCATTTATGCTTCTTATTCCCTGTACCTTTTCCCCCTCTCCCCCCACCCACTCCCCTGCTGATAATCCTCCCTGTGTTCTCCATTTCTGTGATTCTGTTTCTGTTCTAGTTGTTTGCTTAGTTAGTTTTTGTTTTTGTTTTAGGTTCAGTTGTCAATAACTGTGAGTTTGTTGTCATTTTACTGTTCATAGTTTTGATCTTTTTCTTAGATAAGTCCCTTTAATATTTCATATAATAATGGCTTGGTGATGATGAACTCCTTGAACTTGACCTTATCTGGGAAGCACTTTATCTGCCCTTCCATTCTAAATGATAGCTTTGCTGGATAGAGTAATTTTGGATGTAGTTCCTTGCCTTTCATGACTTGGAATACTTCTTGCCAGCCCCTTCTTGCCTGCAAGGTTTCTTTTGAGAAATCAACTGACAGTCTGATGGGCACTCCTTTGTAGGTTACTGTCTCCTTTTCTCTTGCTGCTTTTAAGATTCTCTCTTTATCTTTCATCTTGGGTAATGTAATTATGATGTGCCTTGCTGTGTTCCTCCTTGGGTCCAACTTCTTTGGGACTCTCTGAGCTTCCTGGACCCCCTGGAAGTCTATTTCCTTTGCCAAATTAGGGAAGTTCTCCTTCATTATTTGTTCAAATAACTTTTCAATTTCTTTCTCTTCCTCTTCTCCTTCTGGCATCCCTATGATTCGGATATTGGAACGTTTAAATACATCCTGGAGGTTCGTAAGCCTCTCCTCATTTTTTTGAATTCTTGTTTCTCCATTGTGTTCTGGTTGAATGTTTCTTTCCTTCTTCTGGTCCACACCATTGGTTTGAGTCCCGTTTTTCTTCCCATCCCTGTTGGTTCCCTGTACATTTTCCTTCATTTCCCTTATTGTATCCTTCATTTGTTTATCTAATTTGTGACCAAATTCAACCAAATCTGTGAGCATCCTGATTACCAGTGTTTTGAACTGTGAATCTGATAGGTTGGCTATCTCTTCATCACTTAGTTGTATTTTTTCTGTTTGATCTGTTCTTTCATTTGGACCATTTTTGTTGTCTTGGTGCGCCTGTTATGCAGTAAGGGGCGGAGTCTTAGGTGTTCACCAGGGCAGGGTAACCACGCTGCTGCTGTGTAGTGATGCTGTTTGGTGGGGGGGGGCAAGAGGGAACAATGGCGCTTGCTCCACTCTCTGCCGGTTTTCTCCAACACACTCTCCTGTGAGTCCGGGAGTTTCTCCCACTGCCGCCGCCTCAACCCCCACAGGAGCTTTCAATCAGAGGCTTTGAGGCTTTGTTTCCCCCTGCTGGAACTCTGGGTTGTGGGGTCTGTCTCGCTCCCTAGTGTTTCCTCCCGGTTTATCCGCACGAGGGAGTGAGAAGCCCGGTCCGCAGCCGCCACCTCTCCCGACCACGCCTTTCCCCGATCCGCTAGCTGCACCCTGCCACCTGGCCCCGCTCGCCTCTCCTACCGGTCTGGATGAAAGTTTCTTCTTTAGGTCCTTGGTTGTCGGACTTCCATACAGTTCGATTTTCTGGCAGTTCTGGTTGTTTTTTGTTTTAAAATTTGTTGTTGTCCTTCTTTTGGTTGTGCGAGGAGGCACAGTGTGTCTACCTATGCCTCCATCTTGGCCGGAGTCCCCAGTACTTTATTACTTTTAATGACTAATATTCCACTCTGCATCTTCTATAGTTTACCCAGTTGTCCATTGGTCGACTTTGACTTTTTAACCTTTGGGCTGTTAGGAATAGTGCTGCTATGAACATTCATGTACAACTATTTTTTAAAAGATTTTATTTATTTATTTTTAGAGAGAGGGGAAGGGAGGGAGAAAGAAGGGGGAGAAACATCGATTGGTTGCCTCTCACATGCACTCTGACCTTGGACCAAACCTGCAACCCAGGCATGTGCCCCGACTGGGAATCGAACTGGGGACCTTTAGCTTTGCTGGACAAGGCCAGCCAACTGAGCCACACCAGTCAGGCTCATGTACAATGTTTGAGTACCTATTTCTGATTCTTTTGGATATGCACCTAGACATAGAATTGCTGGGTCATATAGTAACTCTGTTTCACTTTTTGCACCAGGAACTGCCAAGCTGTTTTCCGCAGGAGGTGCACCATTTTATAATCTTGCCAGTAATGCACAAGGGTTCTAGTTTCTCCACATCCTTACCCAACACTTGTTATTTTTCATTTTTGTTTTGTTTCATAATAGCCATCCTCGCATGTGTATGCGTGTGAGAGAGAGAGAGAGAGAGAAGTGGTATTTCATTGTAGTTTTGATTTGCAGTTTCCTAATGGCTAACAGTGTTGTTAAATATCTTTTCATATGCTTATTGGCCATTTGTATATCTTTTTTGGAAAAATGTCTATTCAAGTCCTTTGCCCTTTTTCTGGCACATATGAATTGTTAATTATGATTAAAAACCATTTCCAGTTCTACCTGTCTGTCGCTTCTCTCTGTGCCCACCACCATGCCCCACTGCCACACATCACTGTGCTTCAGGAGGGGGTCTCAAGCAGATAATGGACCTGATGTGCCCTCACCTCCCAGTGCCACCATAGGAAGTCCAAGTTTCTGAACAGGTTTTATTACACACAGGGGGCTGGGACTCAGACCTTCTTGGCTGCTGCATTCCTTGTGGCTGTAAGGACATTGTTCAGATCCTCTCTCTTCCTCTTGGTGTGAATATGTGTTTGCACCCTTTTCTTCTTTTTAAAACTTCTCACTCAAGGATATGTTTTTATTGATTTTAGAGAGAGAGTCAGGAAGGGAGAGAGACCTCAATTGGTTGCCTTCCGTATGCTCCCCCACTAGGGCTCGAACCCACAACCTAGGTATGTGCCCCAACAGGGACTTGAACCCGAAACCTTTTGGTGGACATGATGATGCTACAACCAGCTGAGCCACCCGGCCCGGGCTGCACCCTTTCCCTAATGAACTTCAGTGCCCACTTGTTCCTCTGCTGCACGTTGTTCATAGGGGGCAAAGCCACACCCCTCTCAGGTCATGTTCCACATGAGCTTGGTGTGCTTGGAGAGGCACCGATGGCTTGGCTTGCTCATGTTCTTGGCCACCTTGGGGCGCTTGCTGAGGTCAGCAGCATTGGAACAGTGCAGAGCCACGGCTGCTGCTGCTGCTGCTCAGAGGCTGCTGCAGAGGGTAGAAGGGCAGGCCTTCGCCCGCTTCTGAATTGGCTTTGTCTGTCTTTGGTTGTTAGAATTGTAAGAGTTTTAATGTAATCTAGACACTAGACCCTCGTCAGATTTATGATTTGAAAACATTGTCGCCCAGCCTGTAGGTGGTTATTTCACTTTATTAGTAATGTCCTTTGATGCACAATTTTTTAATTTTGATGAAATTCTGCTTATTTATTTTTTTCTTTTGTAGCTCATACTTCTGGTGTCATATCTAAGAATCTATTGCCAGATCCAAGATCGTGAAGATTTACATCTATGTTTTCTTCTAAGAGCTTTATAGTATTACTAGCTCTTATATTTAGGTTGTTGATCCTTTTTGTGTTGGTTTTTGTGTGAGGTTGGGGGCGTCCAACTTCGTTCTTTTGCATGTGGATGTCTTGTTGTCCTAGCTTCATTTTTTGAAGGGGCTATTTTGCCCCATCAAGTGGTCTTGGTGCCCTCATCAAAATCAGTTAGCCACAGATGTGTGGGTTTCTCTGAGCTCTTAACCCTAATTCATCGGTCTGTATGTGTTTCCTTATGCCAGTACCACACTGTCGTGAGTGTCGTGGCTCTGTAGTAAAGTTTGAAATCGAGAAGTGTGCGTTCTTCAGCATTGTTCTTTTCTCTGTATTGTGTGACTCTTCAGCGTCCACTGAAATTCCATATGCATTGGAGGATCAGCTTTGCCATTTCTGTGAAAAACGGCTGTTGGAATTTCGATGAGGATTGCATTGAATTTATAAGTCACTTTGGGGAGTGTTGGTGTCTTAACAATGTCAAGTCTTCGTGACGTTTAGTTTTATGTGTTAGCCTGACTGGGCCATGAGGGGCCCAGGCGGTTGGGCAGACATTATTCTGTGTGTGAGGGTCCTTCTGGATGAGATGAATATTGGTGTCTGGAGGCCGAATAAAGCAGGTTGTCCTCCCTAACGTCTGCGGGCCTCGCCCAGTCAGCTGAAGACCTAAATAACAAACAGGCCGATTAAGAGGAAGCCTCACTCGACTGCTGAGCTAGAACATTTCTTCTGCCCTCTGACGGGTACATACACCATCAGCTTTCCTGGTTCTCAGGCTTTTAACGCAGACGGGAACTACACCACTGGCCCTCCTGGGTCTCCAGCTTGCCAGCTGCAGCCCTTGGAACTTCTCAGTCTCTGTAATCGCAAAAGCCAACTCCGTGTAATAAATTAATTTACCCTCCCCCACAGGGAACTGGTGATATAGGGTGCCTTTACACACACACTACATCTCTGTTGGTTCTGTCTCTCCGGAGAAGCTTGACTAATCCAGTCTTGAAGTCCTTGAACCTGGATATCTGTCCATTTACTTAGATTTCCTTAACTTCTTTCTCAGTGTTTTGTGCTGTTCAGTGTACAAGTCTTTCACCTCCTTGGTTAAATTTATTCCTAGGTATTTTATCCTTTTGGATACCATTATAAATGGAATTATTTTCTTAATTTTCTTTCAGACTGTTCATTACTGCTTTATAGAAACACAGCTGATTTTCTTTTTTTTAAAGTATTTTTATTGATTATGCTATTACAGTTTTTCTAATTTTCCCCCTTTATTTCCCCTCCACCTACCCCCTCAACCCTTCAGCATCCCCCCACCCTTAGTTCATGTGCATGGGTTGTACATGTAAGTTCTTTGAGTTCTCTATGTCCTATACCATTTTTTATCTCTCCCTGTCTATTTTATGCCTACCAATTATGTTTCTTCTTCCCTGTACCTTCCTCCCCCATTCCTCCCTTCCACCACCCCACTGAAAACCTTCGTGTGATGCCCATTTCTCTGATTCTGTTCCTCTTCTGGTTGTTTGCTTAGTTTTTTGTTTTCGTTGTTTTTCTTTTAGATTCATTTATTGATAGTTGTTAGTTTGTTGTAATTTTACTGTTCATATTTTTTATCTTCTTTTTCTTAGATAAGTCCCTTTAACATTTCCTATAATAAGGGCTTGCCGATGATGAACTCCTTTAACTTGACCTTATCTGGGAAGCACTTTATCTGGCCTTCCATTCTAAATGGTAGCTTTGCTGGATAGAGGAATCTTGGATGTAGGTCCTTGCCTTTCATGACTTCAAATACTTCTTTCCAGCCCCTTCTTGCCTGTAAGGTTTCTTTTGAGGAATCAGGTGATAGTCTTATGGGAACTCCTTTGTAGGCAACTGTCTCCTTTTCTCGTGCTGCTTTTAGGATTCTTTCTTTATCTTTAATATTGGGTAACTTAATGATGATGTGCTTTGGTGTGTTCCTCTTTGAGTCCAAGTTCTTTGGGACTCTCTTGCCTTCCTGGACTTCCTAGAAGTCTGTTTCCTTCGCCAGATTGGGGAAGTTCTCCTTCATTATTTGTTCAAGTAAGTTTTCAGTTTCTTGCTGTTGTTCTTCTCCTTCTGGCACCCCTATCATTCTGTTATTGGAACGTTTCACGTTGTCCCAGAGGCTTGTAAGAGTCCCTTTACTTTTTCGAATTTTTGTTTTTCCATTTTCTTCTGGATGGATGTTGATTTATTTATTTATTTTTGTTCCAAATTGTTGCTTTGAGTCCTGGTTTCCTTCCTGTCACTGTTGGTTCCCTGAGTATTCTGCTTTATTTCATTTTGGGTATCCTTCATTTGTTTTTTCATTTTTCAACCAAGCTCAATCAGATCTGTGAGCATTTTGATTACCAGGGCTTTAAATTCTCCATCAGATAGGTTGGCGATCTCCTCATCACTTAGCTCTGAGGTTATGCTCTGTTCTTTCATTTGGGGCATATTTCTTTGTCTTGGCTCACCTGATAGGTTGTAAGGGGGCGGGGCCTTAGGTGTTCACAGGGCAGGGCAACTCCCTTTGCTGCCCTGCCGCACTGCCTGTGGGGGAGGGGCCAGAGAGGGAACAATGCAGCTCCCCTGCGTGTCCCTGGCACTCTTTCCGTGGGTCTGTTGTGTGAGACTGGGAGTACCTCCCACTGTGGCAACCCCAGCCATAGCCCACAGTCAGCTCCGAGTCCCCTTAAGTCAGCCCCTCTGGCGCAGCTCCCCGTGGTCAGCGCCTTACCAGTCTGGTGGTTCTGGTTGATTTTTTCTTTAATTCCTTGGTTGTTGGAGTTCCATGCAATTTGATTTTCTGGTGCTTTTGGTTGTTTATTGATTTTGGATTGGTTGTTATCCTCCTTTTGGTTGTGCGAGGAAGCGAAGGGTTTCTACCTACACCTCCATCTTGGCTGGAACTCCCCTGATTTTCATGTGTTGATTTTGCTTCCTGCAAAATTGCTGAATTTGTTTATTAGCTGTAGTACTTTTTTTGTGATTCTTTGGGGTTTTGTATATCATATCATCTGTGAATAGAGATAATGTTATGGTTTCCAATTTTATGCCTTTTATTTTTCTTGCCTCATTGTTCTGAGGCTAGTGCCTCCAGTACAGTGTTCAGCAGGGTGGGTGAAAGTGGGCGTCCTTGTCTTGTTCCTGAGCTCCGTGGGAAAGCGTTGAGTCTTCACCAGTAAGCATGATGTCAGCTGTGAGATTGTTTTTAACTAAATGCCTTTTATCATGTTGATGAAACAGTTTTCTGACTGTTTTTTCTGATTGGTGTTCTGATTGGTTTCAAACGCTTTTTCTCTGTCAATCACGATGATCACGTGTTCCCCCCCTTCATTCTCTTGGTGTGGTATTACATTGGTTGATTTTCTTTTTTTCTCTCAATGCCACCATTTTTATTGTCCAGATTATTGACATTTATCTGTTGCAATGATATTTTTTTTCTTTGTGCATTTCTAATTGAACAAAAAATGCATACAGTTGAATTGGACTGGAAGTTTAAACTAAAAAAAAAAACTGTTTAATTGTTGTTTTATTGTTGTTCAATTACAGTTGTCTCCATTTTTCCCCCATCACTCTCCCCTGCCCTGCCCATCCCCCCATTCAATCCTGCCCATCCCTTGTCCTTGTCCATGGGTCCTTCCTACATGTTCCTTAACTTGACCCTTCCTCTTCATTGGTTGGTTTTCTTGCTGCTTTTCTTTTATGTCGTTTGCAGTCGCATGATCTTAGGCATCTGTTTTTAAATATTTGATTAATATTTGAAATGTTCAGAGTATATCCCACCTTTCCATTTCTCCAGCCAGCATTCTCCCAGCTGCACGACACCTGGCATATTCACCTGTAACTCTAGTTAAGCTTTCTTTCCCCAATCTCATCCTGCTTTCAACTGGTTGTTCACATGTGCTCTATCAATTCCCTTAAAGTGCTTTTCCCCCTCATATTTCTTCCCCGCTGAGGAACTTGGACTGGTTTTCCATCGTCCATCAGGTCAAGTCTAAACTCATTCTGACATTTAGAGCCCTTTCTAATCTAATCCCACATCAAAAATAGAAGCTGCACCCAATAAGAACCTAATAAGAACTTAAAATTTTACTGTTAGATTTCTAAAACTGTAATCTTGTAAACTTGATTTCTGAAATCTTTCCCCATACTTTCCTAGTTTCTCAATTAACCTTAGTAATATGTATATTGCTAAAAATGGCATTTTCTTGGCCCTGGCGTGGCAGCTCAATTAGTTGGGGTATCCTCCTGATGGGTCAGGGTTGTGAGTTCGATCTCCAGTCAAGGCACATACCAGAAGCAGGCAACGCATGCATAAGTACGTGGAACAACACACTGGCACTGCCAGACAAAGAGTTGTAATTTCCACTGCTGGAAAGTCTTTATGAATGAAAGATTTTATCAGGCCATTGCTAGCACCAAAGGGAAAGAAAAGGAAAGGAAAAGAGAAGGAAGGAAGACAGATCTTAGGGCATGAAGTCTAAACCAACCACAGCAGCACGGCCAGATCAGAAAGAGAACATGTCCATCATCCTGGATGTTTGCAAGCCTTTTTATATGTCAAGGGGGGCAGGGGCGGGAGAAAGAGGAGAGCCGTTCTCAAAGTATTTATGTTAGCTGTAGACAAAGGGGATGGGAGACGGTGAAATGGGACTAATTCTGGGGTAGGTGCGACAGAGTCTGTAAGGAAGAAGTGTCCACTCCTGTGGATTAGCTGTGGGCAGCGGATTGGAAGTTCAGGGATTCTGTGGCACCTGGCTGTTGTCTCTTTGGAAACACCACCTGGAAATTAATCCTAAATTCCAGCAGGTATACTGGAATGTGGGCAGTTTTTTGTCAGAGCTGGTCCGTAGCTATTTTATCAGGCTAAGTGTCCTGTCTTTCTCACTCTCCATCCGCTGTGATGTTCATTTATATTATCTTAGAAGTTTTTCTTGTCAGTATTTTAGGTTTTCTCTGTATGAGTGAACTGGCCCAGCACAGAGTTGTTGCTGGAAGAGGAACTGAAAGAGCACCAGGGCTCCTGGGGACTGTTCTTGTCTTGTGGAAGTTGGAAAGGGTCACAGCAGTGTCGGAACGCATTAGGACCCTGTTGTCCAGACTGGCTTTCTGGAGTTGCTGGATATTTCTGGAGTTTTCTGGATATTTTCTTTGCCTCCTAAAGTTATTATATTGCCTCTCTGGGGTACCTCAGTTTTATTTTAAAATTGGAAAACCAGATCTTTAATTTTTGAGGGAATGTTTTTAGTCACACCTTGGAAGTTCTTTGGAATAAAGGAACATTTATCAATACTTACTTAGTTTTAAGTAGAGAAATGTCTTTGTAAGAATAGACCATCGAGGTCAGGAGACATGTGCGTTAGAGGGATGAAAATAGCATATCTGTTTGAAAGAATGAAGTAACCTAGACGGCTCCTTGTCCGAACACTAACTGGCGGTTTTAAAGGTAAAACCTTAATTAGTAATCTCACAAGCTTGCCTCCTCTGATCAAAGAGAGTTTTAATTAATTGCAGTAGGATTAAGCCCATTATAGTTTATTACAAAAACTTGATAGCTTGATGTTTTTATTGTCTGAATAATCCTGTTTACTGCTTATTATGAGTCTTTGCTGTAAGTGAACCTCTGTTCTGAGAAGTGACCTGGATTATACCAAGACCAGCTAGTAAGTGAGGCCAGAAAGCGTTGAGTTCCTTCTTTCTAGTACCTGCCTGTCTTTTTTCACTGCCTCCAGGCGAGGAAAGAGAGCACTTTTTGTCTGATGAAAACAATGTGAAATCAGCTAAGGGAAAGCAAACCTGTTGGCTCTTGCCAGTTACTGCCCTTGGTTATGACTGGAGCTCAGGCTCTGTCTTGTCTTGTGTTGGGCGTGTAACGCGTATACGGCAGTGTCCTGTTGGCGAAGGCAATATTTAAATCGGCTTCCTGTGAAGCTCCAGAAGAAACTGTGAATTAGTAATACAGTAGGATCCTAGTTAGCTTAGTCTGCCTGTTACTGTAAAATTAACATCCAGGATCTAGTGCTTGCTGGGATTTTAGTTGTGGGCACTGTTAGAGAACTCAGAGTTAGCTGAATGTTTACCAGGGTTGAATCATGGAACGGCAGTGGTTTGTGCCAACAGCATAGCGTAGTCCTTTGTTGTGCAAACTCTTTTTAAGTGTATTTTATTGATGATGCCGTAACCGTTGTCCCAGCTCTCTTCTCCCCTTTATCCCCCTCCTGCCTCCAGCATTCCCCACCCCCAGTTCATGTCTGTGGGTTGTACACAGAAGTTCTTTGGCTTCTCCATTTCCCATACTCTTCTTAACCTCCCGCTGTCTATTTTATGCCTACCAATTACGCTTCTTATTCCCTATGCCTCCCCCACCCCATCTTTCCCCTCCCACTCCCCACTGAAAACCTCCATGTGATCTCCATTTCTCTGTTCTAGTTTGCTTAGTTTTTGTTTTTGTTTTTTAGGTTCAGTTGTTGATAGTTGTGAGTTTGTTGTCATTTTACTGTTCATAGTTTTTGATCTTATTCAAACTCTTAATAGCTGTCTTTGATTTACCTTTTAATTCAAGACATTTGATGACAGAGTAGGTTTTGTAAACTTTAGCTTCTAATTCCCACAGTGAAGATAATGATTCTTACCTTTAAGGGTTGTGATAAGGACTTCGTGTATGTGAAGCAGGTAAGGTTGCTGACACAGAGAAGGCGTTCAGTAACATTAGTTACAATTGTCGTGAGCACTGTCCTATGGAGAATTCAAGTTAGGTAGTATGTTTTGTCATTCTTGCCTTTACGGAGGCAAGAATTTCATATTTAAAACAATTCAACAACCAAATGATGAGAAATACCCAGGAAACACAGTCTCTCTCATTCATCCTCGGGCTCATCTGTTCCCTCAACAGGAGCAGTTAGAAAGGGGAGAGAATTGTAAGGACCAGAGTATTTGGCAATGACTTCAGGGGAGAGGTGAGATGAATGTAACCCTGGACTGTAGGCTGGCATTCCACGGTTAATCCACTAGAAATAATAGAAGTAACGCTTCAAGGCATGAAAGGGTAGGGTGAGTTTGTGAGGCAAGGAGTCGTGTAGGAGAAAAGTTTGAGCAGGATAAGGGTAGAATCAGGTAATGGTCTTTGAATAATAGCAAGACGACGAGTTTAGATTTGAATGAACATGTGGAAGACTGTTCTTAGAGCTGTACAAATGATTTTACAAAGTCATCTCTGCCAAATGGCTTTAAAAAAGGGAAACTGAGCGTATTTTCCTTTCCCGAGGGTATTAATCCAGATGAATTGATGTTCACTGCCACCTATTACGAAGCAGAGGAAGGGGCGTGGGGCTTTAGTCCATGGTCAGATGTAATGATCTGCAAATGGTCTAGTATCTGCGTACTGTATTTCATTGATTCTCACTTACTTGGCATTTTGAGGTCTCTGAAGTTGAGATGCTCCTTACATTTGCTCTCATCCAGATAGGATATATAGTCATCATTGTCTGCACGCATGTGGCTTGGTCTTAGCTGTTCCCGCCGTCACTGTCCCAGCAGATGAGTTACATAACTGGGCACTACACAGTCAACTTACTTGCCTTTTAAAGTGTCTTGAAGAAGATCACACTGGGATTCTACATTTCGGTGGGGGCAAAAAGCATATGAAGAAAGGTGTAGAGCTCTGGTCCAGTAGCTCTGCTGGTTAGAGCGTCATCCTATGTGCCAAGGTTGCAGGCCCCATCCTGGTCAGGGCATACTCCGGGCTCCAGCACTGAATGCAGAAACAAGGGGAACAACACGTCTGTGTTTCTCTGTCTTTCTCTAAAAAAAAATCAATCAATAAAAAAAGAAAGGCGTAGAAACAGAACCACAGGATATAAATTTGATTTTATGTGAAACAAAATGACTGCAGTTTCATATTTTCTTGCAAAGCTGCATCATGTGCTTTATGGGATTTAAGGAAGGAAGATGCCACAGGTATATTAAATTTTGTTATTGAAAAACATGCAAAGGAATTGCCTAAGACAGGCCAGGCTATGCACCTGAAAGCAGGGGAAATTGCTATATTTCTCAACATAAATAAAATTTTGGAGCTGCAAGAAGCTGGTGTGACCGATCCATGTGTCTCCTCGGACTGTCGCGAAGGCATTGTGTCACAGATTACGTGGCAACAATTTCTCTCCTCAGTGGTGCATAAAATACTTTTATAACCGATGGCAGCTGAGATTCAGTCAAAGATAGTATTTACTTCAAATACAGTATTTTCCTGATGATGGCTTGTTTGAACAGACTGCACTTTTAAGTAATGAAAGTTGTGATTGTTTGAAGGCAGACAAAAGCAATAGGAAACCTGTTAAGGTGCAGAGGTCAGAGTCGTAACACAAGAGTGAAGTATCTGCGTTGTTTTTGCCGCGTAGAGGGTTTGCTGCCTATTTGTTTTCTCAGACGTCCCGGGGTGTAGAGGTGAGAGTGCAGATCATGTCTGCCTCAGGTTTGCGGTGAGGGTCGCATCGGTTAGTACATGTGAAGTGTTTAGAAGAACACCAGGCCAAAAGTAAGCATGTATGTTACTTACTGTTTTTTACTGGGATTATTTTCTGTGGGTCTTACGTATCCGTGCACCTGCAGAGTAATTTGAGGTGAAGATGTAAGTATCTGTCCCATTGTTACCTTTTGGCTCCCATTTAGATTTCATATGCTGCTTATTTCCCTTTTCCAATTATTCCACCTCTTTTGGGGGTATATTGATTTTGATTTCTTAGAAAATTGTGTATGATTGAGATGTATAGGTTCGCACACCCGATAAAATCAAATGGAATTAGAATTAGTTTGGAGAAAACTTTTTAATATTTTATTTTTCTGAAAGTCACATGCTTTGTGTTTTCAGCATTTGCCAAGCCTAAATCGGGACACCTGCTTGTCTGTCACTTTCCCAAGACACAGGCAGTGGCTTCCTTTGACAAGACTCATAGCCTCAAAGACTGCTGGCCTCAGCGGGGTCGGGTTCCGTTTCCAGCCTGTGACTGTGGCCTGTGATTGGAGCAGAAAGACTGACTACAGGGGTGTTTCATTTAGTTATTTCTAGTTGTATGATCCGTAGATGTTGCACCAGGCCGTCAGCTGTTGAAGAACACAGGATACTGTTTCTGTCACAGCTGGCAGGGAGTGTGCACTGCCTCCTGAGGACGTATTACTAACTGAAAGGTAGTTAATGGCGAACCGTCAAGTTTGAATCCAGGCTTAATTCTTGGATAACCTTGGGAATGGTGTAGATTAGATTTCTCCTCACTGAATTCAATTTGAACTGTTTCATTTTCAGTGTTCATCTAAATGGTTATTGTCTTCGTTTGGACAGCCAGTTGTTCAAAATGAGCTTACTTGTAAATAGTTGTTTTGTGTTCACTTTTGTCTTCATGCAAAACAGGATAAAATGTTCCAGGGAAGATGTTGTGGCTGAAAAGGGTTAGAAACTGATCTTGTGGTAACCAGAAGTTACCGCAAGGTAGGTTTTTCCATGATTCAGATCAATGAAGAGAAAGCATTCCATAGTTTATTCCCTCTGGAATTTTATTTATAATTCAGGAAATTCTAGCTTTGTCTATACTTCATTTTAAGCGATTAAACCTAAAGTCTTAAATATAATGTTGGTGACAATTGTTTGTTAATTACATGATTGGAAACTTACTGTCAGTGAAAAATGACACATACAAATGGCATGTGCAGTGAAGCTCAAAATAGCACATCCTCACATCCATGCAGACTCCCTGGACTTCGATTGGAACCTGCTTGGTCATGTACTACTCACAGAAAGCAAACCTGAGGCACCTGAACCATCCCTTAAGGCTAGAACATAACACTTAAATGTTTCATATGCTCACAGTTTTACCGTTTATTCCTATTTCTTCCACAAGTATCAAAGCATTCGTGAGTAGTAGATTGTCATTTCATGATGCACCTGGACAGTGTTGGGGCTGGGGACACTTTTCCCTCGCTCCTTTAGTTCTTCTGGCTGATTGAGTAATTCAAACGACAAACAGCAGGTTAACAAGAGAAAATCAGATTTTAATGTGTCACAGAGAATTCACATAAATGTAAAAACCCCCAAAGACTGAGGCAGTATGAGGTAGATATATCAGTTTAGACAAGAAGAAAGAGTCTGGGATTCCCAAGGGGAAATTGGCAATTTACAGGTAGAGGACAAAGTGGCAAGTAAATCCTTGCTAGGTGACTCGGAAACAGTGGGACACACTTCATTCACAGGTGCCGAAGTGGATATGCTAAAGGTGATTATGCGAAGGTGCCCTTCCTGAAGCAGGCTTTTCTGTTTGAATCTCTTTCAGTGGGAAAGGGGGAGGTAACTTTCCCTATTTTGTTAACACTTTGTTTTCAGCTCAAAATAATCTGCATGGCAGGTGGCACATTCCGGGAGATCCTGCTCCCACAACAGTAGGGAAACGCAAGTCTCGGGCCTGTTTATTCAGGATGCTTGTGTTCTTTAAATGTGTTCAGGTGTATGTTCTGACCGACATAAACTTATGTTCTGCGGTTTTTGTTTGTTTCTCAAATATAGAGCTGCCAAATGCTGTTAAATCAGCTGCGAGAAATCACGGGCATTCAGGACCCTTCCTTCCTTCATGAGGCTCTGAAGGTCAGTTTCAAGGCTTCTGTTAGTCAGCAGGCTTTAGAACAGTTGTCCATATCACAGTTATGTCAGCTCAAGCTATTTTAACACCAGAATGAAATGTATATATGGACAGAAGTTCTCCAGGTTAAATAACCCAGTATCTCCAACACGTAAATTAGAAGGATAGGGGAGTTTGGGAAGGGGGAGAGTGGCAGAGGGGGTGAGGGGGGCACCCTACTGGGTAAAAGAAGTATATGGGGCACGTCAACCAATTGCATTGTATAGACTGTATGGATCCTGACTCAAACAAACAAATTAAAAAATATTTGCGTCAAGGAAGTTTGAAACGGTTGTTATTTAAAAACTTGCCATTTTCTCTTAAGGTGTGATGATAGCCTTGTGGGTTCTATTTTTAAAAAGATAGGTTCTGAAATGTTGACTCATGAACTGACAAGATGCTTAGGATTTGTTTAGGAATATCTGGGGAGAGGGTAGATAAATACCTGGGAGGGGGCAGAACAGGTCAAACAAGGTTGGCCACCGTGATCATTGTTGACACTGAGTGATGGGTACATGGGGTTCAGTTATACATTCCCTCCACCATCGTAAATGTGAGAAAGATTTCCTAATAGAAATTTAAAAACGAATGTGAGTACGGTCACCACTACAGAGTATGGTAACTGCTTGGCGTTTTTATGGTAGAGGCTGACTTCACTTAGTGTCCCTGAGTTCATTGCCAACCCCCTTTCTGATACCCCATGCTGTATCTGAAATCAGGAGTGGTATCACGTCATTCACAGCCGGGAGAACAAATATCCAGCAATATTTCTTTCTTGTTTGCCTGTTGTGATAAATCATAGCACAGCAGCCCCTTTCCTGTAAACAGGGATTTGATACATGTTTCAAGCACAGTCTTCTAATTCTCCACTATACTCCTTTTTTCCTACTTTCTACCCTAGACGTATGCCTAGACTTACTCAGGGTGAGACTTAGGGTGTCACCAGGGTAATAAGAAGTTATAAACAAGTGCTGTGATGCTTTACTTTTTAATTTTTTTTAAGATTTTATTTATTCATTCTTAGAGAGAGGGGAAGGGAGGGAGAAAGAGAGGGAGAGAAACATCGATCGGTTGCCTCTCGCATGTCCCAGGTCAAGGACTGGCTGGCAGGCAACCCTGGCATGTGTCCTGACTGGGAATCGAACCAGTGACCTTTTGCTTTGTGGGACGATGCCCAACCAACTGAGCTACATAGGTCTGGGCTGATGCTTTACTTTTTAAGCTTTTATTTTGATTTTTTCCTCTCTTTAGGCCAGTAATGGTGACATCACTCTGGCAGTCAGTCTTCTCACTGATGAAAGAGTTAAGGAGCCCAGTCAAGACACTGTTGCTACAGAATCACCTAAAGGAGAGGGGAGCGCTGCCAACAAAGAAGTATTAGCAAGTAAGTACGCCCTGTCTTAGTGCTGCTCCGACCTAGCCAAAAATAAGAGATGAGTGTGTGTGTTTCCTGTTAATCACATCGACCCTTTGGAAAGGATGGTAATGATAGCTGATTGTTAAACCATTACCCTGTGCCAGGCACGATTCTAAGCACTTACATGGGTGCATCATTCAACACTGGAGATGAACAAAATAAACAGGAATCCCTGCCTTCATATCGCTTATTTCTTTTGAGGGGAGATGAACAAGTTATATAGCATATTAGAACATGATAGGTACCATAGAGAAAAAGTAAATGATGGAATGCAAAAAGGAGTTCTGAGGGTTAGATTTGAAATAGGATGGGCCTTTTGAGTCCTGTGATGCCTCGAGACGGGAATATTCATTGGTTTGCTCCAGGAGCAGCAAGGAAGCCAGAGCTGAGACTTAGTGAGTGAGGAGGGCAGTGAGAGATGAGGCCGTAGAGGGAACAGGAGGCAGGTCGTGCAGAGCCTTTGTGAGTACTTGGCCTTTATTCTGAGTTAGAGGGTTAGCCAATGGAGAATCCCGAGCAGGGGGATGATCCAAACTTTCCATTTTCTAACATCATTCTGACTGCTCTGTTGGAAACAGAATGTGGAGGAGTGGCTAGTGAGCTTGGATCAGAGCAGGGAGCCAAGGACCGGTCAGGAGGCTACTGCAGATGATGTTGGGTAGGCCAGGATGTAGTGGTGGGGGTGAGAAGTGCTTGCTTTATAGGATTTGTTGGCAGAGCAGATAAGGGTTGGCAAAGAGTTAAAGGTGACTCTGGTTTTTTTAATTTTTCCCCTAAGTAGCTGAAAGGCTGGAGTTGCACTTAACTGACGTGAGAATGAGTGCAGATGGAGCAAATTCGGGCTAGAAGATGAAGCGATCGGTTTTGGCAATATTAAATTTGGGATGTCTGTTAGACGTTCAGGTGGAGTGTTAAAAATGCAGTTTATTTAGGGGAGCGATCTGTGCTGGAGATAGATACAACTTGGGATCATAAGCCTGTCAGTGGTTTGTAAAGTTGCGAAATTGGTGAACTCTCCGAGGGAGTATGTACAGAACACAGAAAAGGTTTAGTGACTAAGCATTGGGCACTCCCAGTGTAGGAAGGCCCGGGAGATACGGAAGGTCCAGGGAGGTTGGAGGAAGACCAAGAGAACAGAGAGAGTGGTCCTTTGGAAGCCCAGGAGGCGTCCAGGAGAAAGGAGCCGTCAGCTGGGTTAGACGGTGTTAAGGGGTATTTAGTCTGTTTGCGGTTTCGAGCTGTTCTGAGTAAGGCTGGTGCGAACCCTCTTGTGTCTGTGCACAGCACACAGAGACTCTTTTCAGCCGGTGTTGGGGGACTCGTCCATGTTGAAGGTTGTAGCTGCAGTTCATTTATTTTCGTTGGTGTGCAGCATTTCGTGGGCTGAATACACCTCGGTTGATGTGTTCCTTGACTGGGGTGGTTTCGCGTTCTTTGCTGTTATAAACGAGGCTGCTGTGGGCTATTTTGATTTATGTCACTTTGCATAGCTAATGATGGTGAACGTCTGTTCACCTACTTTCTGGCCACTTGTGTATCTTCTTTGGAAAAATATCTGTCCAAAATCTTTGCCCATTTTAAAAATTGGGCCATTTGTTTTCTTCATTATTTAGTTGGAGGAATTCTTTAGACGGTCTGTATGTAGGCCCCTTACTGGCTTCGTGATTTACCAAATTTTTTTCCCATTCTGTGGGTTATCTTTTCACTTTCTTGATAGTGAAACCCAAAGGTTTTTTGTTGTTGTTGTTGTTATTGTTTTCACTTTGGTGTCAAATTTATCTGTGTTTTCCTTTGGTTGGTTGTGCTTTGGATGTTATCTCCAAGATGCCTTGCTTAACCCAAGGTCACAGAGATTTACAGTGTTCTAGGAGTTTTATAATTTCAGCTGTTACCATGAGGTCCACGGTAAGTCCGTTTTGTAAATGGTGTGAGGGAGGGTATGAAAGTCGTTCCTTGGCATGTGCATACCCAGCTGTCCCAGCACCACTTGTTGCAAAGATACTTTCTCTTTGGAATTGTCTTGGAACCTGTGATGGAAACCAATCGGCCATAAACATGAGGGTTTATTTCTGTTCCATTGATCTGTGTGTTTTTCCTTATGCCCGTAGCCCACAGTCGTGACTACTACAGTTTTGTAGGGTTTTTCTTTTTAAATTAAATGTTCTTCATTGCTGATGTATAGAAATTCACTGAACTTTTGTACATTGATCTTTTATCTAACCACATTTTATTAATTATAACTATTTTCTGTAGATTGTTTTGGGTTTCTCTTGTAGGTGAATTACGACAGCTTTGTTTCTTATTTTCCAATTCTTATATTTTTAAAAGTTTTATTTTTTATTTTATTTTGTTATTACCTGATCAGAACTTTCAGAACCATAGAGTAAAAGCCTTGCTAATAGACTTTTTTGTCTTCGTCTTGGTTTTAAGGAAAGCCTGTTTAACATCTCACCATGGAGTATGGAGTTCGCTGTGGGCTTTTCATGTATACTCTTTTCTGGCCTAAGAAGGTTCTCTTCTCTTTCTAGTTAGCTTGGAGTTTTTATTCTGGAATAGAGATTGATTGTTATCAACTACTTCTATCTACAGAGCTTATCATTTTTTCCTTTAACTGCTAAGATAGTGAATTTTACTGGTCTGTTTTCTAATGTTAACTCAGTGCTGCCTACAGTGAACTCAACGTGGTCTTAATATGTAATCTTTTTTGTACATTAGCAGGATTCTATTCGCTTATGTTTTGTTTAGGTTTTTTGCATTTGTAATCATGTATGAGTTAGAGTATATCCAGTTTTATGAATGCTTTTACATTTTCTCTGCAGTCAGACAGAAGAACGGTGTTTTCTGCACGTAGACTAATTACATTTCAATGTATCTCACAGAAGTGATAGACCTTACTCACGAGAACAAAGATGATCTTCAGGCTGCCATTGCTTTGAGTCTACTGGAGTCCCCCAAAGTTAAAGCTGATGGACGAGATCTCAACAGGTAACTGATTTAATTTATAATCTTTGCTCCCCATGATAGCATGTAGGTCAAAGGCAGTAGCTCTGTGTCATTCAAGAACAATTCTGCCATGCTCCTTTAATTGCACTTAAATTAAAAATTTTTTGGAGAAAATTTAAATTTCACATTAGCTTACTTCCTCTGGTTCACTTTTGAAAAAGCCAAATATGATAAGTGTCTTATTGACACTCATAAGATGAGAGGCTTGTGGTCAGAGTGGAAGCCTGCAAAGTCTGTAGTTCATAATTGCTGATTGATGGGGGAAACCCGTCCCAGCACAAGCATCCAGTAAACATGTGCGCCCTTTATAAGCCTGGAGCCTTTGTAAACTTTGAGAGTCACGGTGATCTGAAAATGAAGTTGTGACTCTGCTACCTTGTCTCAGAAGTGAACAGGGGATGTGTTAATTGGTGCTATGTAATTTGGTGACTGTTTGGAATGGCCCACAAATACCCAGTTCCAGTGGGGTGGCCTGTCCGTTTCCAGATGTGTGTGTTCCCTCATAGTGTTGAGTTGTTTCTTTCAGGGAAACAGAGGGTCACGGTTTGTGTACCAGACAGTTTGGGGCTCTTCCCTTTAGCAGGGTGTCTCTCTTGCCTCCTTCAATGACAATGGTCTGAGATAAGGCACTGTCATTGAAATCTAAAACTTTTCACATGATAGCCATAAATAGTTTTGAGTCTTAACTCAGTTCCATCAGGGACCTTATTAATAATAATCTCTGTTATGGAAGAATTGACATCTCTATGTTTAAACCTTACTTTTTCACTTAATGTTATAATTTTATAATTACTCTGTAGCCAGTGATTACCCGATAAAAGTTTATCTGGCATTTTGAACTGCCTATGAAAGGTTATCAACATCCTCTGTATGGTGTACTGTTCTTTAACTTTCTCCTTTTTTGATGTGTGCTGTGTTGGCACAATATAGGGTGCACGAGGCAACCTCTGCCGAAACTAAACGCTCGAAGAGAAAGCGCTGTGAAGTCTGGGGAGAGAACCCCAATCCCAACGACTGGAGGCGAGTTGACGGTTGGCCAGTTGGGCTGAAAAATGTTGGCAATACCTGTTGGTTTAGTGCCGTTATTCAGGTATGATTTTTCTGAGAGACAGCTGTGTCTCCTGGAAACAATATTGTAACTTACTAAAATATGAGAAGCCTAGCTTTAAAAGTATGGAAATACATATATAAAGTGGGGAGTTTTCCCCATGGCACGATTGTGTTTGGTTTTCTTGTGTTTTGGGGTTCATATGCTCTGGTGTCTGAGTTGGGCAGTACCAAAACCAAAATCTTCTGTGGTTGTAAAAGTGTTGAATAGGTGTTTTGGATCAGCATTTAGTGAAAATTGTGTTGCAGCAGAGCAAGAGTTAACGAGGAGAAATTGTTTGTCGGGCAGCTAGTCTGGAACAGAGAAGTGGCAAAGCCACGAAGGAGGAGAGCATCCCAGAGGCCTTCAGGAGGCCCGGTCCACAGGGTTCATGAGGTGATTAGATTCAGGGTCTCTGCAGGGGACTGCTGGGAAAGAGTCCCAGGTCTTCTGGCTCGAATAACCAGGTGGAGGATAATGCCATTTGACACTTCAGGAGAGCTAACTTGGGTGTGTGTTAGGAATGGGGTTTCAGTTCATTTTTTTTTCTGATATTTGTTGGGTGGCAGAGCCAAGCTATTGAACAAAAATAAGATAGGGTGTCACTTAAAGAATCGTGGACTGTGAATGAGAGAGGAACCTTTAAGGTTCTCTAGTCCAGAGTCCTCATTTTAACTTTTTATCTTTTCCAAATCCTTGTATAACGCTCTTTTCATTAAAAATACTTCTAAATACCTTTTTAAAAATCACATTCTGGTCAGTGGGCTCCCTGGAGGCAGAACCAGAGTGTAATTCGCCTCTCAGGGGGTCTTGAATAGATGAGTGAATGAGTGAGCTGAGTGGGTGAAAGAAAATGTGTCACATACCGTGTGGGAGAGAGGAGTTAAGAGAACCAAACCTGGTTGTTGAGGAAGACTTGAGAAGCCAGATGACCCTCCAGGGCTGGTTTTACTTGTGGCCCCATCATGGCCTTGGGTCCCTCATGTGAGGAGTGGGGCAGACTTGGCCCCATCCTTGCTGCAGTGACGTGAACACTCACACCTGGGCTGCTGTTGCTGCAGGTACATGGCCCTGCCTGCCCCGTTTTCACTGAGCTTCCCGTGAACAACTGAGTTTTTCTCTTGACGGTGTGACTGGGTTTCCCGTCTTCCCTGATACACATGCAGATTTTCCCTCTGGGAGTCTACACAGAAGGCCGGGACTCCTCTGCCACCTTCATGCTCCTGTGTGACAATCTGGGAGTACTTTGCAAAGTGACTTTTAGGATTAACTTATCAATGGGCTTCCAGCTTTAACTAAACCCGGCAAGAAGGCACAGAGCAGCCCCTTTGGCCCTTCCAGCCCCATTTGAAAAGCTAGCCCACAGCATGTTCCTCAGATGGCTGCTGGTGTGTGCTCAGATGTGCCCGTCACCCTAGTGTCTGCTGCCGTCACACTCCTGGAACCACCTGCCTCCTGATGGAGTGGAGCCAGGAGGGTTTGCAGGGTGGTCATGGCCTCTAGTCCCAAACCCAGTTGTGTGGCCCAAGTGCTGCTGTGACAAGGACACTCTGACGTCGGAATGGCCCTGGCATTTCTGCACCTCGAAACACTGATTCCTGTGAGGCAGGCCTCAGGGATCGGTTCGGTTGTGTACATGCTGAGTTTGAGGTGCTATGTGAAGGTATCTTGTGGTGAGTTAAATGTGTATATATAAATGTGTGTGTGTGTGTGCGCATGTATATATAAATCTGTAGTTCAGTAAAAAGATCTGGGCTGCAGGTACAGTTTGGGAATTAGTAGCTTAGATGGTAATAAAGCCAAGGGACCCTTAGGGGTGTCCAACTTTTTGGTGTTTCTGGGCCACACTGGAAGAAGGAGAGTTATCTTGGGCCACACATTAAATACATTGTGACACATAATCACAAAAAAATCTCAGTGTTTTAAGTAAATTTATGATGTTGTGTTGGGCTGCATTCACAGCCATCCTGGGCCATGTATGGCCCAGAGGCGGCAGATTGGACACCCCCGGAGGTGAAGTCCCCCAGAGAGAGAGAGTTGCCTCTCTAGAATTGTCTGGAGACATCTTACAGCTAATGTGGCCATGAGGCAGCACTTGATCCTACCCCGTCAGTCTTCTCCATCATCATGCTCGACTCAGCCAGAAAGGGAACCCTCCCTTTCCACACATAAAGTCCCATGCACTCATGTGCCAGACCCGGTTTTAGCACTGGGAAACAGCAGTGAGTTAAACAACCCTTACTCTCATGGAGTTTACCTTGAAAAGAGTGGGAAATACAGTAAAAATATGTATCAGGTGGTAATAAGTGCCATAAAGACAAAAGAGTGAGGGTAAGAGAGGCCCAGAAAGGGTTCGGCTATAGAGGGAGGGCTGCTATCTGTATAGCGTGGTTAGTGTGACCTTTCTGATGAGGTGGACATGTGGGCAGAGGCCTGCATTAGGCAAGAGAATGAGCCGTATAATCACAGAAAGAACATTTCCTGTAATTACGTAAACACACCGTAGACAGAGGGAAAAGCAAGTGAAAGCCCCAGGTTCAGGAGCTTGCTTCATGAGATGAGAAATAGGGAAAAAGGCTAGAACTGAGTGATGGGGGGCAGGGGAACAGATAGCAGTGAAGCCAGACAGGTGGAGGTAGGGTGGGGAGCTTGGGGTCATGATGAGGACTCAGGATTATCTATGACATGGGAAAGTATTAGAAACTTGGGGGCAGAGAAGCGATATGGTCCTACTTCTTCTGTTTTAAGAGAATCACTGGAGAAATAGAATTTGGAAGGTAATGTAGAATTAAGGACATGGGTCAGTTCTTAGAAAGAGGGATTGAGAACTCGCCCTGTACCCACATCCCCTCCAGCCTTCACTGCCATGAGAGAGGCTGAAAGAGAGAGGGATCAGAGAGAGAGGGTTTGCGAGAGCATGAGAGGTCGCGTTGGGAGGGAGTAGGAGAAGGGCAAGAGAGCGGCAGGGAAAGAAGAAGGAGGAAAGGATGGCTGCACATCGAAGTTGGTACAGTTTCTAATGGTGTGGTCGTTTATTCCTCTGAAAGGAGGATCCATGTGTTTCCTCCATGTGTTTGGAGACGGTGGAGAAGTGATAGGGTCAGGTTTTAAGTGGAGTGAACGTTTAAGAAGAGCCATTGCAGACAGTGGGAAACCAGTTGGCACCGCGTTTCTAAAAATGTGAAGGTTGTTGGCCTTGAACATACGGTGATACCAGTATGTCCTGTTTTTATTGGGACTTCTTTTTGGTGGTGCTGTGAAACTTGAGTGGAAAATTAAATTCATTTGGGTCGGAGGACTTGCTGGGTATGAATAAAAAACAGGGGGCAGTTGGAGAATTTAATGAGGGTGGCTACAGACCGTGGAATCGAAACCAGAGAGGGAGAATGAAGACAGGAAGGAACTAATAGGGGAAAAGGGAAGAGGTCACTTTGCTTGGGTTCCTGATGAAATCAAAAGACAGGTGTCCTGTGGGTACTTGAGCCAATGAGCCAGAAGACAGGTTATGGTTCACAAGTGGAATTTTCTCAGTTTGTGATCTGAGAATTGGCCGATTTTTAGACATGGACATATCCCAGGTATGGCCTTGGGTGTGGGTTTAGAGAAGGAATGGAGGAATATGTCACAGAGAGAGGATGCTTAGGAAGACCGAGGGTCCCTAGGCTGAAGGGATGAGCACGTGCAAATACTGCTTGAACACCTGCCGTGTGTCTGGAACTGTCCCAGGCCCATGAGATCCAGGAGGGAACAAAACCATGACAGAGCTGTGCCCTTATGGAATTAAAATTTAAATACACTTATATGATATGTTAGACTCTGACGCATGTGACAGAAAAAAGAGCCGGGCAAGGGAGATTGCACTTGCTGCAGGGGAGAGGGGGGCGGGCTGAGGAGACAAGACGAGACAGGAGCAAATGCCGGCCGTGCGGGAGGCGGGGTGAGCCGGGTGGCGGTGAAGGAGGAGCGTTCCAAGCAGGGGAAACCCCGGAGCAATACCTGGAAATGGGAGTGCGTCCATGGGGTTGGTGTGTCCAGGAGTCCCAGTGCACACGTATGTGCACAGGATGTCTGGGAGTCCCTAGTGGCAGGAATGCCAAGAGCAGAGGGAGAGTCGTTGGAGATGAAGTTGGAGAGGTGGGGAGCCACTGAGGGCTCTGAACAGAGGAGTGATGAACTCTGACCCAAGTCATAAAAGCTCACTCCGGCTACTGAGAGCAAAGGTGCAAGTGGAAAGATTTGTTAAGGAGGCTAGTGCAGTCCGCCCCATGAGATGTGATGTGGGCTGGACCACGTGGGAGTAGAGAAGAGGCTGGATTCTTGATTGTTGTGGAGGTAGAGCTGATGGGACGCCCCATGGATTGAATGTTGACTGCAGCCTCCTAGAAGGATGACAGGCCTGGGGACTGTAAGAACTGTCACTAGGCAATGGTCCTCAGTGAGTCGGGAGCATTATTGGATCATTTTAGAAAGACAGAAGAACCCGAGTGGCAAGTGAGTGGTACAGGGGAGTTTGCGGAGGCAGGGCAACCATGTGCAGTGTCCCAGGTGAGCAGTGATGGGAGTTTGGTGAGAGCAGTCGGTAGGAGGAGGTGGTTATATATAGTCCCCCAGGGGCGAGTCTGAAAGCCTTCTTCCTTATTAGATGTGGTGGTCAAGAAGGAGAAAGGGTTCAAAGATAACTCTGAATTTCTAAACTTTGATAACTGCAGAAAGAGGGTGTAATTAACTCAGAGAATACAGGAGAAGCAGCAGATGTTGGAGGGTCATATAGACACTGGAATGGGAAATGGGAGTACCTTTTGGTGGCTTTCTAAGATCAGTGGTATTTTGTGGGAAAGGTTAGCTGTGGTGAAGGCGGGGAGGTGGAGCAGCGTGACTGGAACTGTGAAGCCACTTTTCTCACGGCAGACCTGACGTCTCGGAGAGTTACCGGGTGGTAAGCAGAGTAGGATGTGAGTGGGAGGGATGGAGATGGGTTAGGCAGACAGTTGAGGTGGAAGGAGAAGACAGTGAGCTGATATTCGCAGTCCGGTTATACACTCACCGCAGTGGTCGAGCCCTACCAGGCCTTGTGACCGAGTGAGGGACTGCTGCTGTGTCTACCCAGGACGCTGCTTGGGTGGCCAACAGCAGTGAAGAGCAGCTGCTGCGGTATGGGAGCCGCGCGTCTGTGGGGGTGAGCGGAATGCGAGGGGCGTCTAGCATGTCCCTGCGAGTGGTGGATGGGAGTGTAATCGATCCTTGTCACTGACTCTTGGTCAGCATTATTTAAAAAGACAAAACAAGTTTAAGAGTTTTGCAATATGAGCTTGTGTTTATGCTTTCAGTGGAAACCAGGATTGTTTTACAGACTTAAGGTTCCGTATTTTTGAACACAAATGTTCATCTAGGAGTAACTAAGTTGAGTAAACTGTAATTGTTAAACAGTTTTTAGCTTTCCTCAGGTTCTGTTGTAGGATGTACTTAAGCAGTAAGTGTTTATTTAGGTCAGAGCAGTTGAATTCTGTCGTCTCTCTTACGCCACCTTACACTGAACATTGTTTGGAAGCCATGCTTTTTTTTTTTTTTTTTTTTTTGGTAAAACTCAATATAGGATCAGTGTGTACATTTAAAAAATGAAACATTTGGCAAAAAAAAAGTTTCAGTACACAGGCTGCAGTGGCTTTCATTTAAGGGATATTTTGCGATTAAGGAGTTAACAGGCATATAAGGAATTTGAATTACGTTACCTTTCAAAAGATACTCATAGTAGAAAAATGTATGACTTACAAAACAATGAAAAGAATGCTTCTCTCTCTGTGCCCACTGCCCAGCTTCAGAAGTGAATGTTACAGAGCTCTGTTCTGTTGGATCCCTGTTCCCATCCCCCGCCCTGTCCTCCTTCCTCAGATGTAACCGTGTATATATGAGCCCTGAACAGTATATAACATGGTTTTATGTTACTGACACTTAATGTAAACAGTGCACTCCGTTAATGTAGAAATACTCTCTTTTCCTGTAGCTTTCTGCACACAAGTCACGTGTCTGAGATTTATGCATGTTATTCCTGTGGCGCCTGACCCTTCATTTTCCCTGCTGTGCCGCAGTCCATGTTATGGAGGCGTGTTCTGGCAGAGTCATTTTAACGACTACATAGTAGTCTGTTGTATAAACGTGCTGTAGTTCACTTAATTTGTTCTTCTCGTTAACTGAGTGGTTTCAGGTTTTTACTAAAGGGATTAAAACGTTCCGTCGGCTCAGTTTTTATGCACAGCCGTTATTGTTTCCTTTGACATAATAGAAGTGGAATTACTATGTTGACAGTTATACATGCTTTTAAAGTAAAAGAAGTATTTTTTTGCTGCAAGTTATTTTGAAGAAAGGCTGTGAATTCATTTCTTTCTTTATTTCAGTCTCTTTTTCAGTTGCCTGAATTCCGAAGGCTTGTTCTCAGCTACAGTCTGCCACAGAACGTACTTGAAAATTGTCCAAGTCACTCAGTAAGTTGCTGTGGAGGGATCTTCACTGTCGCTTAGTCCCTTTTGTCCCCAAAGCTTTAATGTTTTGGCTAAAGCTGATAACTGTGATGCTCTTTGGCTTGTGCTAATGTTGTTTTCACTTCAAATGGTTCTTTTTCCTTCTTTGTGACAAGAACATAAGAATTTGCACAAAGGTAAAGTTAAGTAGGAATAAAATTAGAAAAACGGTTCCAGGAAGGCTCTGTGTCATCCTGCTGGTCTCAGCATTAGCGAGGTGCAGAAATCCCGGTTCTGTCTCTGGCCCCTTCGCTGTGGCCCCCCCTGCACCTGAGCTCAGCAGCTTTTCTTAGCACTCTTCTAAATATCAGTGCTGTCTTTGCTCTGCCTCCTGTCCACATGGCCACTCAAACCCAGTGATGCAGAAGAGGTGGCCAGATGCTGGCGGTCAGGACCTTCTTTAGAAGAGGCTTTCGTAGTCTCTTGCCAAGGGATGAAGCCTCCTGCCAGCGATGTGACCCTTCCCAGTATTTTCCTAACGGGAGGGAGGACAACAGCTTCGGATAACAAGCATGTTCCTTTTCTGACACTATTTATCTGTATTGCTTCTGCACTGACATTCTTTCAGGTTAGGGTGGTCTCCAACAGAGACGGTGTCAGAGCACTCACAACAGAGTCTGAGACCCCCCAGCCCAGTCTAGATCTAGGTAAATATAAATTAGGGAGAGGCCATTGACAGCCTTTCTCTTTACATGAGCTAGTTTTCCAAGTAAGAGGTTGTAAGAGTGCACACTGCTGTTTTCTGCAGGAAAAGAGAAATGTCATGTTTATGCAAGAGCTTCAGTATTTGTTTGCTCTGATGATGGGATCAAATCGCAAATTTGTAGACCCTTCAGCAGCCCTGGATCTCTTAAAGGGGGCGTTCCGATCACCTGAGGAACAGCAGGTACAAAAGCCTGTTTTTGCATGTTTTCCCTCAAACTTTGTCGCATTCAAAATCATACCTAATAATACTGCAATGTTGCTTTATTCTAACTGTATAGTAAGCTGAACATGACTGAACAGGCCTATGGGTGCCTGCCTTTGCCCTTTATAATGTCTCAGGAACAGGTGGTGGTGGAGGGGAGAAAGTGTGTGTGGGGGGGGTGGGGTGGGGGGGGGTAGGCAGATAGTTCTACAAAGGAATCTAAAGGGAAGAAGCAGTGAACAGAATAGAATTATACAGAGGCTTTTGAAGTAGGAGACTGGAAGACATCTCAGTGAATCCTAGCAAAGGGTCACTGAGAAAAGTAAAGTCCTTTGTCTGCACCTTTGTCTGGGGATGGTGCAAATAAAAATCTTACCTACCAAACTGTCTAAACCTGAGTTCAGCAGCTCTTCCTAGCACTCTTCTACATGTTAGTGCTTCCTTTGCGCTGCCGCCTGTTAAAAAACAAAGCTCTCACTCTTAGAGTGGCTTCTTCCTCATAAAATTAATTTTTTTCTCTAAAGGTCCTACAGTTCTACAAGATCTCAAAAATATTTCACAAGTTTCCTGTCTCTATTCAGATCTACCATAAATTCTAAAGGAGTACAGTGTGTTCTTTGGACCTTTTTTTTAAAGGCCTAACTGGAAGATTTTGTTAGTTTGTTACAAGATGTGACTGGAAGTAGCAGAATTCCATTTTCCTTGTAGCCACACGGTAGAGGCTGCCTAACATGCTTTCTGTTTTATTGGTGGTAGCTGGGCTCCAGCATTGCTTGTATCTTTATGTTATCTGGCCCTAAAATAGAAACCTTTCATGGTAATAAAGTCTTAGTCATCAGTGAGGTAAGAGCAAATGTTTGTTTCCCGAAGTATTGGGTCTAACTCATGTGTAATGTGTCACCTCTCTCATAGCAAGACGTGAGTGAGTTCACACACAAGCTCCTGGATTGGCTGGAGGACGCATTCCAGTTAGCAGTTAATGCCGAGTGAGTGTCAAGGGTTTGTCCTCCTACCTGCTCAAGGTGGCCCAGTGAGAATTGTGATAAGGGAGAAGATTGCTCATCTCCAGCAGAAACTGCTGGTTTTTACAGAACTTCATGGAGTAACCACTTGTGTACTTGTCATTGTGTACCACATTGCCTTTGGTTTTTCTCTTTGAGGATATAGGTAATCGTGTTAACTCACCTTTTTCTTCCTTGTTTGCTAAAAGGGCCATAACTATTAACTTTGTTGAAGTCATAGCCTGTGCTATAAGATGTGTGGATGTGAACATGGTGGTCTAATATAGATACATAAAATTTAGTCTAAGACAACTTTTGAAATCTTTGTAGACGGTTAGAGAATAGCTTTTAGTCATATCAGTCACTGAAAGAGGTGAAATTCAGGACAAAGACACAAGTACCGCTCACCCAGTAGAGGTGCTGGGAGATCCGTCTTCTCAGTTGTTACAACTCTGTGTGGAAATGAGTGTGGTCAAACAGCTTTGCGTGTAGAAACACCCGTAGTAATAGCCAGTTAAGATGGGCTTGTAGATGTAGACCACGGTTGACCCTAGAACGGCACGGGTTTGGACTATGTACGTCCGTCTACACATTCACTTGTTCTCAATGAATGTGTTAGAAAAATTTTTTGGAGATTTGTGACAGTTTGAAAAAACTCACAGACAAACCATATAGCCTAGATATATTTTTAAAATTTAAGAAAAACTTAGGTGTGTCATGAATGTGGAAAATATATATGTATTTTATGGTTTTTTAATAATATTTTCTCTAGCTTACTTTTTTGTAAGAATAAAGTATATAATACATAACATCCAAAACATGTGCTAATCAGCTATGTATATTATGAGTAAGGCTTCAGGTCAGCAGTGGGTTATTAATAGTTAAGTTTTGCGAGTGTCAAAGTTATATGTGGATTTTTAAAAAGATTTTATTTGTTTATTTTTAGAGAGAGTGAGAGGGAGAGAGAAAGAAGGGAGAGAAACATTAATGTGCAAGAGAAGCATTCATCAGTTGCCTCTTGCATGCCCTCTGCTGGGGACCTGGACCACAACCCAGGCATGTGCCCTGACTGGGCATTGAACTGGCAACCTTGTGGTTTGCAGGATGATGCCCAGTCCTCTGAGCCATGCCAGTCAGGGCAATAGACGTGGATTTTCACCTTTGCCCCTAACCTCCTTATTGTTCAAGGGTCAGCTGTATTTTCATTCCATTACTATTATGCCACTGGGAAACCTTTGTTCTAGGTATTTGCCGATCTGCACAGGAGGCTCCTCCTCATCTGTGTACTACTTCTATACCTTGTCTACCTTGGAGAGAGAGATGTCCATGGAATGTACACAAATACATGAATTAGACTTTCAGCTCCTTAAGACCAGGGGTCATGCTTACTGTCTTTGTGTTTTCAGATTTTAGCATATGCTTGTTCAGTGAATGTTTGGACTGAAATAACTCATTACTTATTTTAGGGCACACATAGCTCTTCGGAGTTGAATGAACATGTGCTCTTTTGCTTTTGAATGATGGCTGGTTTAGTGTAGTGCTTACCTAACTCAAATGATACCGCGTTGTCTCCTTTTTTTAAAAGCAGCAGTCCCAGGAACAAATCTGAAAATCCAATGGTGCAGCTATTCTACGGTACTTTCCTCACTGAAGGGGTCCGTGAAGGTAAATTCTCTGCTCTACACGTCAGTGCTAGTCCTGTGACCAAGTCTGTATTACCATGTCCATTTGGGAAGGCAGTGTCGGGACAAGGCGTGAGAGTCTGACAGACGCAGGTTGAACGTTGGCTCTGCCTCTTCGTATCCGCGTTAATCGTGGACAGGTGCCATGAGCTCCTGGCCCCTTGGTCTCTTCACCTGTGCAATGGGCCCGGCCGTTATCCCGGAGTGGTTTTACTGAATTGTGTAACATTTGCAGTGCTCAAATCTAGTATTAACTTTAGACACACAGTGATGTAACTCAGGCTTCTCTGTTGGTTTTTCCAATGTCATATCTAGTCTGAAAAAGTTTTATTCTGTTAGACTGCCAAAATGTTTGTCTACTGCAGAAGCCACATGTTGGACACAGGAGGTGTTTTTGTTTCCAACTGTAGAGAATTTTGAACACACAGATGGGCTAGTATAAAAGTCTCCATTGACTCAGCAGCTGTCAGCCCATGGCCGGTCATTCCCCATGTAGCCCTTGTCCACTCTTACCCTTCTGATTCTTTTTAAAACAATCACTATCACCCTAAAGAAATCAGCATTTCTTACATCAAATATCTAGTCAGTGTTCAAATTGTTAATTTGTTGTGTAATTATACCTGGAGGGAGAGGGTGAGTGTTTAATTTTACAGTTTCTTTTTTTTTTAAATCCTCACCCGAGGACATTTTTTCATTGCTTTTAGAGACAGAGAGAGAGAGAGAGAGAGAGAGAAACATTGATCAGTTGCCTGCCATACGTACTCCGACCAGGGATCAAACCCACAGCCTAGGTATGTGCCTTGACCTGGTGTCGAACCCTCAACCTTTTGGTGGATGGGATAATGCTCCAACCAACTGAGCCACCGGCCAGGGTACAGTTTCGTTTAATGAGGATCCAAATGTGGTTCATTTATGATTGGTTATGTTTTTTAAGTATCTTTTCAAAATCTGTAGACCCTCCCTCCTCTGTCAGTCTTTTTTCCTTGAATTTTTCTTAAAGAAACTGGGTGGTTTGTTCTCTAGAATTTGCATTCCCCGCATTCTGAAATTCTGCTGCTTGCATACCTGTGATACAGTTTAACGTGCTCTTCTCTACTCCTCTTTGCATAAATTAGTAGTTGGATCTAGAGACTGGATTCGGGTGAGGCTTTTTTAGGCAAGCCAAATTTACAGGTGGTGGGACAGTGTTGATCTGGAGGCGTTAAGGTCTGTTAAGGTCTGGTTGCCTTTCTTTTTGCAACATGAGCCAGTGTTAATGATCAGTGCCTGGATTCACGGGTTCATGGAGGTTGCACTTCCCATCAGCGCTCAGGATGTTGCTCAACTAAGAAGACAGTGTGTCTGTGGCACCAGAAAAAAAGGCTGTAGATGGTGCTATGGTGGTGATGTCTTTTAAGAAGTAACCTGTTTCTTTGTCTAGGGAAGCCCTTTTGTAACAATGAGACCTTCGGCCAGTATCCCCTTCAGGTAAATGGTTATCGCAACTTAAACGAGTGTCTGGAAGGGGCCATGGTGGAGGGTGACGTTGAGCTGCTTCCTTCCGATCATTCGATGAAGTATGGACAAGAGGTGAGCTGCTTATTTTTATTGGGTTTGCCAACGACAAGGCCAGTTAACTAGGACTGAGCGTTTTGGCCCATCATTTCCCCATCACATGTCAGATAACTTGACACTTAACAGAACTTGAACTAGTCTGAAGTCTGTCATGACTTGATGTGAGTTAGTGAGTCTTACTATTTGACAGATAAATTCTTCACTAAAAGTATGAATTTGGAATTTGAGTTAATCATGTAAAGGTTGTATGCTGCTTCTGATGTTTCAAGTATGATCAAGTTTCTCTCTTTCTGTTGAAGCCTACCTGTACCTGAGTAGGGAGAACCCACTGCCTCCATATTTTCGGAGGGTAAAAGTACAGTGATTAACTCCTATGGTATGCCATTTAGAATATTTTCCCTATTATAGTATTTACTGTTTTCTGCCTTTGCTGTAAAATTTCTTTCTTAAATTTTGTATTCATTTATTTATTTTTGTGGGTTGGAAAGAAAGAGGGACATTAAAGGGAGAACAGGGGTAATTAATATCGCAAAACTCCGGCTGGGTCAAGAATGAGTGAGGTACACTTGCAGCGACTCTGTGAACACCACACAGCTTGGACTGTTCTCTTTTCATCGCACGTTTTGAGACAAAGTTGCAGCTTGTACGATGATTCCAACTCAACAGTTACCACAGGAGAAGGAAAAGCTTGTACGATGAGTCCAACTCAACAGTTACCACAGGAGAAGGAAAAGCTTTCTCGAATTCAAGTAGGGAGCCTAACGTGTGCTGATTCCTGATTGGCTGGAGCTGAGCACAGCTGGTGAATGTGCTTAGAAAACAGGGACGTTCGTTAGCTACTCAGCCCTCTGTAGGCCTTTATTCAAGGGCGGGAACTCCTCATACATGTGAACGCATATGAAGTCATTATGCTTGTTTAGGGTTAGCCCCGAGGCAGTGAGGCCATCTGGGTTCCCCTCAAGCCCACAAGGGTATGAAGGGAACGTAGCTGTCTGTACCTTTGGTGAGGGGACATTTTAAAGCTGTTCATAAAGACCTCTGGTGTACAGGTGCATTGAACAGAAATGCCTTTCCTGTTTAGGTGTTCCTCATCCATGATCAGTGACAGTTGAAATCTTTTATAAGTGAGGGTTTCTTTTCTTGAAATTTGAGGTAACATTGTAGGTTCATTTGTCAGGGTCCCTTGGAAGAAGGCTGTGAATTGTTAGAGTTGAGAAGTTTTCTCAGAAACTTGAGAACTCATAAACATGAGGCTATTTCAGGTTTCCTTTTTAGACAGAGAGAGGATTCAAATTATGGTTGATAGACTACAAATAAATAGTTCATACTATATGTGCACATATTAGTCCTTTTAGCTGACTCACAGGGGCAGTTGTCTCCTTACTTACATGCTGCGTAGATCATAGTTTCTTATTCTTTGGTGAGACTAGCCATTTTCTTCAGGTTTTCAGCCTCTTTTGAGTACTGATGGCTTCGTGAGTGGGTTCTGGGTGCTGGTGCAGCTCGTATATTTAAGGGCGGTTATTTCCGAGGGTGACAGTGGGGTGGAGCACAGGGAATGCTCAGCCATTCCCGGCGAGGGCATGACCCTAGGTGGTCATTTCCTTTCGGATTTGAGATTGAACGAAAGCCCTAGTATGACTTTGCTTTGAATGTAAATTCTATACCAAAAGAACAAATTTGATGGGGGTATTTTAGATCTGCTGTTGCCATTTCCTAAAAATAACTTCTTTCTCCCACATTTCTACTCCTGACATAGTGTTGGTTTACAAAACTACCTCCGGTATTGACCTTTGAACTCTCAAGATTCGAGTTCAATCAATCCCTTGGTCAGCCAGAGAAAATTCACAATAAACTGGAATTTCCTCAGATCATTTACATGGACAGGTGAGTGTGACTGGTAGATTGTCTTCTTGATATATTGCAGCAGAAGTGAGCCCATACTAAGTATATTGTGCATATGGATCATTTTTTAAAATCCTCATCCGAGGATACGTTTTTTTTATTAATTTTAGAGAGAGAGGAAGGGAGAGAGAGGGAGAGAAACATTGGTTGGTTGCTTCCCATATGCGTCCTGACGGTATGGAACCTGCAAGCTAGGTATGTGCCCCGACTGGGAATCGAACCTGAGACCTTTTAGGTATATGGGAGGCTGCTCCAAGCCACTGAGCCACTAGGCTAGGGCAAGAGTTTGCATTTCTGAGAAGCTCTCAGGGTGGTGCTGATGATGCTTCTGATCCCTGTACCACACCTGGGGTAGCTGCTAGGCTTTAGGTGAAGCCTTGCAAATCGGAGGGCGAAGAGCAGCATGTGGAGCACACACCGTGCATTTCTTTCTAGTCTGGTTTATCGACGTGTAGTTTCCATACGAAAAAAGTTACCATTTCTAGGTGTATAGCCAGTGAGTTTTGACAAATGTATGTAGCCAAGTAACTACCACCATTGTCAAGATGGAGAACATTTCCATCACCCAGGTTACACGTGCCCCTTTTCAGTCAGTTCCTTTGCTCCACCACTCGTTTTCTGGACCTTTAGTTATGCATTGCTGGAATGTTATAATTAAGAACACTAATATTTAGTATGTACCTTGGTGTGGGTATCTTCTTTCATGTATGATTATGATTTTGAGATTCATCCCTGTTGTTGTCTGTGTCAGTGATTTGTTCCATTGCTGGATGTTCCGCAGTATTTTTTCCACTCACCAGTTGGTGGACATTTCGGATGTGTCCACTTTTAGGCTATTATGAGGAAAGTTGCTGTAAACATTCACATACAAGTCTTGGTGTGGGTCTTAGTGCTTCTGGGTGCAGTACTGAGGAGTGAGATTGCTGGGCTGCATGAAAAGTGTACGTTTATAAGAAGTTCCCAAACTGTTCTCTGAAGTGCTCTTGTAATTTTGCATTTCGGCCAGCACTGTGTGAAAGAGCTCCAGATTCTCACCAGTGTGTGGGATTGCCAGTCTTTATGTTAGCCATTACAGTGGGCTCGTAGCGCTGTCTTACTTTTTACTGCTATTTCCCTGATAACTAACGATGTTGAGCGTCTTTTTACATATGTAATTAATGGTCATTTGTATATTTTATTTGGGGAAGTGTCTGTTCAAATAGTTTGTCCACCTCTTTATCTGGGTTTGTTGCATTCCTTTTGAGTTTTAAGAGTTTTTTAAAAAAATATATTTCAGATACAAGTTCAGTTGTATCTTGTTTGTTTGTCTCTTCCATTTTTTCCCAGTGTTTTTAGAAGAGCAGGAGTTTGAGTTTTGATGAAGTGGAATACACGTTTTTCTTTTATAGTTTGTGCTTTTTATCTTCTCACTAAAAAATCTTTGCCAAACCAAGGTCACAAGGGTTCTCTTCTATTTTTTTCTAAAAATTGTGTAATTTTAATTCTTAATTCGTGTCTGTGACCCTTTCAGAGTTTATATTCATACATAGCGGGAGATAAAGGGTTTTCTGTTTTTTCCGGAAGGGGAGAGACGGCACGTGGCTGTCCAGTTATTCTCTTATTCTCGCACCGTTTGTTGAAAAGACTCCCCTGTCCCCCGTGGAGTTACTTTGGGACTTTTGTCAAAATCAGTCCGACTCACATCTGCAGGTCTGCTTCTGGAGCCTCTGTTCTGTCTGTGCGCCGCACTGTTGTTAGGACCCCTGACCTCGGTGTGGTTCTCCACGTGGGCTCCTTTTTCAGGTTGCTCCCGCCACCCTGCTCCTTCGCTTTTCTGTATGAAAGTTAGAAGCGGCTTGTCAGTTTCTACCTGATAGCAGTTGGGATTTTGACTGGATTGCACTGAATCTGTAGATCGGTTTGGGGAAATTGATTTAACAAGTTTGAGTCCTTTAATCCATGAACGTAGTAGGATAGCTCCATTTATTTAATTCTTTGTGAATTGCTCTCGACACTGATTTGTAATTTTTATTGTGCAGTTCTTGTGCATATCTAGTTGTTTATCCCTAAGTTCGAGTTTAATTTTATTGTAATAGATTTTTTTTAGCCTCATTGGCTCCAGGCTGTGCCTCCAGGGGAAAGCTTCCAGTCTTCACTGTTAAGTGTGATGTTAATTGTGTTTTCATAGGTACCCTTTGTGTGACTGAGGGGGTTTCCTTGTGTCCTAGTTTGCTGAGACTTAGTGTCATTAGTGTTTTTAAATATAAATTGTGTCTTGGGGCTTATTTTTTTAGGTACATGTACAGAAACAAAGAGCTTGTTCGAAGTAAGAGAGAGTGTATTCGGAAGCTGAAGGAGGAGGCAAAAAGGCTAGAGCAGACACTGGAAAGGTAAGTGAGGGCCAGCGGTGCTTAGAGATGTGGGGGTGGAACGTTGAATTCGGATGATCTGCTTATAAAATTAATTCAGAGTCTGAGTCTTAGCTAGTGTGTTCCATAAAGGGAGAATTTTTTCCTGAGTGCGTGGCCGACTTTGAGTATCCCAGGGACTTACGTGGCCCTGAGCCCCACAGGCAGGTCTGGCAGCGTGTTGCAGAGAACGCGACTTCGGGTTGTGCAGCCCTTCACTCTTGCTGCCCGCGCACCCTCTTTCACAAGCACGAGGGAGGTGACTGTCACAGCCCTCTCTCCCCTTGTCTTGGGGAAGCAGTCTCTGAAGTGTCTCGGAAAGGTAAAAAACAAAAAACCGGGGCTGTTCTACCTGGAGCCGTGTTAACTGATTAAAGGGCCGATATTTCTAACACATACCAAGTTTTTTGTCTTATAGAGGAACCGGTCCTGTTGTTTGTTTATTTTACACTCTCTCTGTGGCATCACCCCTGTGACTCCCCAAGGGGGAGTCACTGTAGTTTTCTAGGCAAGACAGAGCCCGTTGACTTAGCATTGAGGAAGGAATCCCACACACTGTCAGTGGTTTTTTCCCCTTTATCGGTTTAGCAATTTTGCTGCTGCCACCACCCCACCTCTGCCCACTTCATTGCTTGGTCATTCATTTCTCTGAAAGGCAGCGCTTCGCGTACCAGTCCATGATAGACCTGGCCCCTGTGGTTCCCTCTCTCCCACTTGGGAAGAGCTTACCCAAAACACACTGTGATGGGTCATCTGCTTGTCTTAGTGCTAAAGCTGAGGATTGATTCCTCAAATTCTGTCCTGGGAATGATTTACAGGACTCTCTTTGCAACAGTATTTCACTTCTAAAGTTTTAATGATACTTTGTAAGACTGGAAAGTTTTCATTGTTTTTATAGAACCAAATATACCTGATATATTATAGTTCAAAATACTCAGCTTACCAGTAACCACCAAGACATTCAGGTTTATTTAGATTTTAAAATAGTGTATCAGGGCATTCTCTGTAGTATGATACTACTATTTTATAAATAAAATGACTTTTTGAATATCAGATCATTTAACTTGGGTAATTTTTTCTAAAAAGTGCTTGTTTATGTGTGACATACTCCTGGGAAAACATACAAGACACTGTTCATCAATACCATTAGGTAGTGGGACTGAGACGGAGGTGGGTGACTTTTATGGTTTCTTTTACACTATTTTGTATTTGAATTTTCTTACTAGGTGGTTGTATTACTTTTATCAGTAAAAAAACAAGTTCACCACCTTGATATAAAATTAAAAATAAGCCCTGGCTGGTGTAGCTCAGTGGATTGAGTGCTGGCCTGCGAACCAAAGGGTCACTGGTTCAATTCTCAGACAGGGCACATTCCTGGGTTGTGGTCCAGTCCCCGGTAGGGGGTGTGCAAGAGGCAAGCACACATTGATGTTTCTCTCCTTTTCCTCCCTTCCCTTCTCTAAAAATAAATAAATAAAATCTTTTTTAAAAAATTAAGTTAAAAATAAGATTTTTTTAATGTACAGGGTAGATATCTTTTTTGAAACCACTTTTGCTCCAGTTTTACTAAATTAATACAGGTGCTGCATTGTATGAAGTAGTTGGTCTGAAGGAATTCAATAGAAGAACAGGGAAATAATGTCATAAAATTGAAGATAAGTTTTTCATTTAAAAAAAAATGTATTTATTTATTTTTAGAGAAAGGAGAAGGAAGGGAGAAAGAAGAGAAAAACATCAATGTGTGATTGCCTCTTGTGCGCCCCCTACTGGGGACCTGGTTCACAACCCAGGCATGTGCCCTGACTGGGAATTGAACCCGCGACCCTTTGCTTCACAGGCCAGCACTGAATCCACTGAGCCACACCAGCCAGGGCTGAAGATAAGTTTCTTAGAGAAAAATTTTTCCTGAAATTTTATGAGTATCATATTAAAATACAGCAAACCAGCAGTTACAGATATAAAATGACCTAAAATCCTATGGCAGATTGTTAATGTCGTATTGCTAGTAAGAAAATGTTTCCTTTGGTCCAGGCCAGTAGTGTATGAATTAGCTCAGCATACACTGAGGGCTCAAGAAGATACATGATTGGATAGATGAGAAGTTTGGTTTGTGTACTGTAGGAGTCCAGAGACAGAAAGTGCTCTTTCCAGCGTTGGGAGGATGACATATTGGGAAAGATTTCACGGAGAAAGGAGATCTTGAAAGCAGGCGTTTAGAGAAGCTGATCATAGCAGAAATTAAGGCGAGGAAATCCATCTAAGGAGTAGAACAGCTCTTTAAGGTGCCTTTAGCTTTACGTGTTCAACCTCCTTTTTTAGTGACACTTGCAACTCTCTGCAGGATGCAGACCCACAGGAGCAATCACTCTGTTTCTGCTTCACTAGTGACGGCGAAGCGTGTTTGCTGCGTGTCCTCTAACACGTGGCTGACTTTCCGTTGCACTGCACTTACTTCCACTCGTGTTTTCATTTCATAGTGCCCTTTTTGGTACATAAGCAGGCAGTTTTCCTTCTTCCTAGTTCTGTAGCTGTTTCTGTTCTTCCCTTTATTCAGAGGAGAAAAATGTGAAGTGACTCTATGTAAGCAGAATCTCAGAATTACAGAGTTTACTTGTACTAGCTGGTCCGCTTAATTATTGTACCATTTAAACTCTGCCCACTCCAGTGAACTATAGAATTCATTAAAGTAAATTTCTTTACTGAGTCTAACACATGCTAATAATGGCAGAATATTGGGTATTATTAAAATGTGTTAGCTATTTTGGTTACATGCTTCAGATATTTATGAGTGCTGATCCCTAAGAAATCTTGAGTAACTCATGCCCGGTCTGTGCTGTCGAGTGTGTGAATAACTGCTCTGCAAAAGAAAGATTGGCCAGTTTTCTCAAACTTCTACCTTTATCGGTGCCCACTTCCCCTTTCCTGCTTTCTTTCCTTTTTCTCCTGGTAACTGCAAAGAAAACCCTTGGGTACTAGTTCACCGGCATTATTTTCAGATTTGAGTACTGGTAACATTTCTATTTTCCTTTAACAGCATTTACTTTTAGGATCAGAGCCTAAACGTGATATGGTAGCAAGAGAAAGAATAACTGGCATGACTTTGATTAGGAGCCCATTTGAAATGTTTCCTGCCAGGTATAAACACTTAGGTTAAGAATTTTTACTTTTGTGATGAGAGATTTTTTTTTGCCCTACAGATTGTTTGAGTAACGTATTAAATATTGTGTAGGCTTTAGCAACAGCCTTTCCGTTGGCTCTTCACACAGTAACATCTTTTGTCAGCAAGCCTCAAAGTACTAGACAGACACGCCAGTAGAGTGCCACTGTCTTTGCCTCTTAGGTATGTGAAGTACGGCTCGGGCCCAGCGCGGCTCCCACTCCCCGACATGCTGAAATATGTGATTGAATTTGCTAGTACCAAACCGTCCTCAGAGAACTCTGCATCTCAGAGTGGCACGAGCAGGACATTACCACTTTCTTCAGTGCACTTCCCAGTCTCTGACCTGACAGCCAAGGAAAGGTAATGGACTTCTTTAATAATGTATGCATATTTTTTGGGTTTAATTTGAACTGTGCACCATCTTTGCAGCTGATTAACACTCACCCCATATGAGCTCAAGGCCTGTGAGCATTTTGTCTTCAAAGGAAGGGTTTTGCCAACTGTCGCTTGGGAGGATGTTCAAATTCCTACCAGGGCACTCACTTTGCCCACAGGATGGTTGGGGTTCAGACGCTCCCTGAACTGTCTGGAATGGTGTTCCTGCTGGAATGAGAGGAGACCTCAGCTCTTGCTCTTCCAAACATCTTATTCTCCCTACTGAAAGTGTGCATGACTAAGTAAACCTCAAGGAAAGGGAGGCTTGTTCACAAATAGAAAATCAGAACATGAAAAGAACCGGCTAGCAATTGAAGAGGACGGCCTAGAGGGGCTTATCCAGGGAAGAGGCAGGGAAGCCAAGTCGCCTGAGCCCTCTGATTCTGCTCTGGCTGAGGCACCGGCAGCACGCTCCCTGGCCTGGAGGAACCACCAGTGTCAGCTTGCATTAGATTTGATGTGTGCGTCCTCATTTAAAAATCAAACAAACAAGAAACACTAGTACCTATTTAAAAGGTTAGATTTTTTTTTTTTAAGAAAGACCACCTTGCCCTGGCCAGGTGGCTCAGTTGGTTGGAACATCGTCCCGTACACCGAAAGGTCACAGGTTTGGTTTCCGGGCAGGGCACATACCTAGGTTGCATGTTTGATCCCCGGTTGGGGTGCGTACAGAAGGCAGTTGAGTGATGCTTCTCTCTCACATTAATGTTTTTCTCTCTCTCCTTTCATCTCTCTTTAAAATCAATAAACATATGCTCAGGTGGGGATTAAAAAAAAAGAAAGATCAAGTCTTAACTGCAAAATCGTTAAATCAACAGCAGCACTTCCTTCAGTACATAGCAGAGCACTTCTGAGGGCCAGGGCCCCACACTGCAAACAGTTTCTTACATAATATGACCTTTAGAAACTATTGTGGCCAGTCCTGAGGTTCACATCAGCTCTCCATTGGAGATGCGGGGTAAAAGTCAGCTCGTCTGAAAGCATCAGCAGATCTTGGTGGTGGGGAGGGGGCCAGCTCCCATGCTACTAATCTCTGAGAGGGCCGGGGTGGGTGGACTGAAGTAAGTGCCTGCAGGGCCTCACTCCTGCTGCCTCCTAGAGCACCTTCTGGAATATAGAATATACTCACAGGCCTGACGAGAACAGCGCCAGGCTCAGGCTATGCTGCCCACCCCAGGCTGGACCCCTGCCCACTCGAGGATCTGGGGTAATTGGGGCTCCGATCAGGCTGTCTTTGCGGTGGGGCATTAATGCCGCTGTGGGGGTGGTGGGGGGGATAGGGAGCTATCCTGACTTTCTGTCTTTCATAGTACATATCAAATCTGTCAGCAAATGCTGTTGGCATGTCCACAGTCGTCCATCTCTCACCACCTCACGGATCCAGCCCACTGACATCCCTGGCCTGGGATTTGGCAGTTGCCCCCTCTAGTCCTTCAACATATGAGCCAGAATTACTCCTGCATTTAAAATATGTCAGATCATGTCCCTCTGCCTGAAACCCTACAGTGGCTGCTATTTCCCTCAAACCAAAGCTCAGCATCCCTTCTGTAGCCCACAGGCCCTCCATCACTGTGACCTCATCCCTCAACTCTGACTGCCTCCTCACTACTCCTGTCTCTGGTCTCCGCCATTTCCTGGGTGCATCAAGGGTGTTCCCATAGCAGGGTCTTTGCCTTTGGTCTTCCTGCTTGAACCACAGACCTCGCTGTGTGCCTCCCTCCCTCCCTCCCTTTACATCTCCTCAAATGTCTCCTGATTCGTGGGGCTCCCTCGGCCGTCCTGTGTGAAACAGTACACCCCCACCTTAGCACTCCCCAAGCTACTGTTACCCATCGCAGTTACGGTCTCCTGCCCATAACTGTATGTTTACTTGTTGATTTTCTTATTTCCCATCTCTCTGCTAGAATATAAATTTGAAGATAGGAATTTGGCTGTTTTTTGCTGTGCCCCTAGAACCTAGAACAGTGCCTGGCACATCACAGGCGCTCGGTAACTATTTGCTGAGTGAGTCAGTGAGTGAGTACATGAGTACGTGATATGCCACACACTGCCCAATGTTCCCTGCTCCCCAAGGGTCTGCCACCGACTAGGAGATCCAAAGGACACACAATTCTCTCTCTCCCAGCCCGGACCAGCCTGGACCCAGGCACAAAGGACGGCTTCTCCGCCACCATGCTTACGGCCATCACGTGGGCTGACAGAAAAACCCACACTGCCTAACCAGGGCCCAGGAACCTGGCCAAAATTCTCTGCTGGATCACTGGAAACAGAAAATGAGAGAAAGAGACCGACTCTAGGGAACACTTTTTTGTTTGCTTGAAAGTGAAAACTCATGTATGAGAATTACAGAAAAATTCAGTGATGGTTATTTCTGAATTTCACAGGGCAGTGGGGAGGGGCAAGCCAGCCTCATTGGAAGCAGCATGTGGGGGACACTGAACAAGCAGCTGGTAAAGAAACCGTCTGAGATGGAGGCCTTGAGAAGGAGCCCTGGAACTCCCAGGCCTTCAGGAGGCAGGCCTTGCTCTGGGCTGCAGACAGAATCAAGAGTTCTGTATAACAAGATATATAGGGTTGTTTCAGGGAATCAGTATTTTTGTACTCTAGGCAGTTTTGGGCATAGCTTTATTAATATTATATGAGAAAATACAGTACTTTTCCTGCAGTGCTTTCTTGTATTACTCAGAAAGGATACTCTTTATCACATTCTGTGGTGAGGGTTTTCTTAAGAGAAGACATCACCCAGCTGCCGATGGAAGGGACTTCAGAGCTGCTCCCGAAAGGCAGCGCCCCCACAGGGAGGCCGCCTGGGCCCTGCAGGCACCTGCCCATCTGCCTGCTGCGCACCACTCGGAAGTTCTTACGCTCCTGCGCTGTAGTTGCCTTGCTTGTCCCACTTCCTGGAGAAGACACACAAGCTTCGTCTAAGGCCCCCGTGAATGCCTGAGGAAACTAGGCCTGGACTCGAGTCCCTCTGGAAGGAGCTACAGAGTGATCGGAAGGACTCTCTGGGGCTCGGCTGTTCCTGCAGAGGCCAGTAGCAGTGATCTGAGAGCCAGCTCTTGATTTTTGGACTGGTGGGTGAGAACACCACAAGGCTCAGTCCAGCTTCATCACCCACCAAAGGCTGCTGCTGGCCACGCCCTCGGCTGGCTGCTCTCAGGGGGTCAGAGTGCTGGTCTGAGTGCTCCCCAAAGTGACAGCTTAGGCAGTGCCCAGATGCTGGCAAGCCCACAGTGCCAGGTGCCTTGGAAAGTGGCTCCTGCTCATGGGCACTGTCTGGAGTCCCAGAGACTGCGGGGCAGGGAGGGGCTCTGCAGGCACATCAGAGTGCAGGTGCGTGCTTGTGTGCAGGCAGAGGCTGTGCAGGGAGGGAGGCTTGCAGTGTGGGAACCTTCGTTCCCGGCTCAGTCCGTTTCCCTGGGTGTTGCTGAGCTCCGACCACACCACCTGCAGAGATGGGTCTGGGTCATGAGCCTTTGCTGTCCCCAGGTCTGAGTTGTACGGCATAGGCTCCTCAGAATGGTCTGGACTCTTGGACGCATTCTCTTGAAGTAGGGAGCTCTCAGAGATAAGGCTGCAGGACAGCTGGGATGAACTGGCCCTGACCAGACCCACGGAGGAGGCGGTAAGCTTCCTGTTCCATCAGATCTTATGGCCCGAGTGCTGGACTTTGATGTCCTCTCAGCCTGAGGAACGGGAAGCAGAATCCACATACTCTGTCCCCTTTGTAGTTCTGTACCAGAGGTTGTGACAGGGTTGAGCTCAGAGAGTGGGCACAGCCCAGGGAGGGCCAGTGGGGTGAGCATCTGCGTGTTGAAGAGGGCAGACTTATAGGAGAGGTCGTGGGACAAGGATGCTAGTCCCTGTAGGAAGCTGAGGAGCTCACCCTCCTCAGCGTGTGAAGCGGGGAGGTGAGCTGATAGTACTCACACAGGTAGGCCTGCTCCTGGAAGAGCAGCTTCAGGTAGCACTTTATCGGGCCATTGTTCTGCCTGCTGGCAAAGACCAGGTGCTCCAGTCCTGAGTTTGTTGGGTGACAGCTTTCAAGAGCAGCCAGAAGACAGGCCGAGGCAGAGGTTTCTGGTGGGCACTTCTCCTGCCCCCTCCCCTGGCCTCTGCTTGAATGTGCTTGGCGTCAAGCCCTGGATGAAGACGGTCTCCGGGTGCTGCACAGGTGTGGCATCTTCGTCTTTGGTAGTGGTCACTGTGTCCAAGGACCTGTATTGCCCCTGCAGCGCCTTCGTGGATCCTGCTAGCTGCTTCCTGATGACTGACCAGGGTGACAGCCTGGGGGTCCATTCCGTTCTCCACCACTGAGAGCATTTCTGCTCATACAGCAGTTCCCAAGGAGAGTCACGTGACCCCTGCTAAGGGAGCAGGCAGGGGGCTGGGCGGTACATCCCCAGAAGCTCCAACCCCACTCTGCGGCCTCCTGGTTACTGACTAAAAAAGGTTAGGTTTTTATGTTTAAAATTAATAATTATTCATGTATACATAGAAGTGCACATCTGGGTAGAACATACCCAACATATCTCTTGAGTTTCTTGTAAGTCAAAGCTAAAGGAAGTTTATGTTACCCAGTTCTAATGTGAAACAGAAACCTAAGTACAATTAGAAACTTCGTTTCTGTTCCTGCTGGTTTATCTGTGTGTAGTTTGTTTGACAACAGTAGTAGATAAACTTTCACTTTACATCCTTTGTTCTCAGTTAGTTTAGGGCAATGGTGCAGTACAGAAGTTACCATTTAGATTTAGAGCTGAGTATTAGAAACTTACCCGAGGCTACTAGCTTTTCCTTGGGTATGTAGCTAGAGCGTAGATCTGGGATTGTCTGCCTTTAAGCCGAGCCCCCTGTTACTCTCCCACCGTACCACCTGGTTGCATTCCTGTGAATCGATGTTCGGCTGATGCTTCACTTTTCTTGCTCTGTGTGTTTTGTTCCTGTACTCACCTGTCCATCCCACTCTGGTAGGCTGCATCTCGGGAACTGCAGCTGATACCTCAGTTCTCCCTTTCTCCAGGTTTTCCCCTCTCCCTTCTTCACAAGAAGGGCTCACAACAAGTGGTTGGAGAGCATGAGCCATAGGCTCAGGCAGATCTGGGTTGAATGCCTCTCCATTGTTTACTAGCTGGGGGAGCTTGGGTCCACGTTTCTTAATTTCTCTAAACCGTAGGTTGCAATTGGTTAATAGAGATAGTATTTGTATAGTAATAGTATCTGTCATATAAGCAAGCTGTATAAATTAGATGTTGCACATAAAGGAGAGATGTGGCTCAGTACGTGTACAGAGTGAGCACCAACGTACAGCTGTGCTTTTCCACATAGCGGCTTACTTTACAAAGCATGTCAAGTTAGGCCAAGTATATTTTGGAGGTTATCATATGAGCATGATTTGTCTTCCTTCAGGACAAGTAAAGAAAGCTCTTCTCAGGATGTTGGAAGTCCCTTTTCTGAAGATTGTCTGCACAAGTCTACGACAGTGAATAAGCCCCTTACACCTTCCCGGTCTCCTGTGGAAATGCCCGCACACCCGGCTCCTCGAACAGTCACAGATGAGGAGATGAACTTTGTTAAGACCTGTCTTCAGAGGTGGAGGGGTGAGATTGAACAAGACATACAAGGTGGGCTCTTTTAAAGCTTGGCAAAGAGCTCCTCTTTGCCTGCTCTCTTTGTTTGACTATTTGGAAGTTATGCACCTTGGGCACAGTTGGCATTGCCATTTACACGGTGGAACTGGGCACGGGACTGTGCCTTCCTTCTTTAGTTTGCTACACAGGCCCTGTTGGGTCACACACGCTCCTTATACAATCATGGAAAGCTCCCTCCTGGATTCCCCACTCTGATCTCTGGGGGTTCTGGCGTGGCCTGGACACCTGTGATTGCCTTTGGCTGGGGTTCTTCTGTGTGGCCATGGTCATGGTGCTCAGACCCTTCTCCTCCCTCCCCTCACTGCATTCTTTTCCCTGGGGAGCTGAAAACAGAGAGTCAGGGTTCTTCCGAGCTCTTTCCACAGAAGTTTAGCCCCGCCCTGCTCTGCCACCTTCTTTCAGGCCTTGTCTGTGGAACATTTATGTTCCACCCAAGTGACCCATTAAGGTCTTTTCCTAAGCAGATTGGTTTTTCTTTAAGAAATCGTAGTGCCCATGATAAGAGATAATTTTCAAAACCCTTAATGTAACTAAATTAAAACCTTCATCACCTAAAGCACTTACTGTGGTCCATAGAGTGAAGTTAAAGTCATCAGATAAGCAATACCCGTTTAGTTGAAGCTGTGAACCTGGAATGAAACCATTTAACTCAGTATTCTTTTTTTAACAGATTTAAAGAATTGTATCGCAAGCACTACCCAGACTATTGAGCAGATGTACTGTGATCCTCTCCTTTGTCAGGTAGAATGAAATTGAGGGAAAGTAGCCAAGGCATGTTCTGGGGGTGCTAATGGTAGAGACAAAAAGAAAGTTGGGTGGTTTTCTTTGAAAATGGATGGGAACCTCCCTGAGACACAAGACACAAACTTAGGGAAAAAATTGATAGTGTTCTGTTTTTTTTATTTTAGGCTAAAAAAAAAAAACCACATTTTCTGCCATCAATAGAAACCAAAATATATTTGTTTTGATTCTGTCATGTGTTATTTTTGATATATTAGACAGGTTTGCTCTCAAATAGTAATAAAAATCTCTCATACAATGGTAATTTAAGTAGTACAGTGGGGAAACGTGCACTAGGGACCAGTTACCTGTCATTTCCAAAGTCTCACGACCCTTTGTTTGCCAGCGTGCCTTCAAGGCTCATTATCTGCTGGCTGTAAAGGGAGGCAGGGCAGAGATTCTAAGAATCCCCGTAGGTTTTGTTTAGAGTAGCAGGCGGGGCACGGAGGGAAAGGAGGCTCCAGTCCAGGGCGACCTCTCGGTGGCTCTCTGTGCCTGGCGGGAGGAGAGGAGCTCTGTTTCCAGGGTCGCATGGCAGGAGCACACATGTCAATCTTAGCGTTTCCCCATCTTCCCTTTCGAGTGTATCAGACCTTTCCCCACTAGTAAGAACACGTCAAGGTACTGACGAAATGTAAGTTTGACCTTGTTCTGTGGCTGACTTTCCTTTTTTCACCAGTAGTTACTTGACACTTAAGTATTGCTTTATTTTCTGCTTATTTTAACAAGAAATGCTTTTCAAATGTTGAAACAAACAAGCATGTAGTGAAAAGGGTCTTCACCTCGGGTAGGTGTGCAATTCCAAGAGGAAATGTAAGGGCTGTGTGACTGATTCATAGTGAAATGTGCTGACTTAAATTTTGGCACCAAATAAAATAGGCACTACACTTGCTGTAGCTCCCAGTGTGATAAGCATTTCTCAACGTGATTCTTGTCAGGGTGATTCTACTTTTACATAAACTGAGTTTGGGATTGGGGGATAAGTAAGTCTGGGTTATCTCTGGTTTTAGATCTATAACCATAAGAGTTTAGAGTTGAACGAGGTCTCAGAGGAGGTCACCTCGCTCAGCTGTCTGGTTTTAAGGATTCGGGAACTGAGACATAATTGGTAGATTCCAAGGCTGTGAGTCACCAAGATGTTTCGATGTGAGCCCTGTAACAAATGCATGTATAGTTAGTTTCTTAGGCCTGATACTTGGGAATAATTTTTAGTTTTAGTAAACTAAACTTCATCAGATTACTTTCCTTAATCTAACTCAGAAATATGCTTTCTGGTTTGTAGGTGCCTTACCGCTTGCACGCGGTTCTTGTTCATGAAGGCCAAGCGAATGCCGGACACTACTGGGCCTACGTCTATAATCAGGCCCGACAAGTCTGGCTCAAGTACAATGACATCTCTGTTACCGAGTCTTCCTGGGAAGAACTTGAAAGAGATTCCTATGGAGGCCTGAGAAACGTTAGTGCTTACTGTCTGATGTACATTAACGACAAGCTGCCCCACTTTAATGCAGGTAAAATATGTTAGCAGACACCAGAGATAGGGGAAATACGTGCTAATCATGGCAGGGGAAACAGATTTAACAGTTTAAAATTTTTGTAACCCAGAATGTATTATAAAGTAATAATGCATTTTAAAAAATGCAAACACTACAAAAGAGAATAAAGAGGAAAAATTTGTTTGCTCTCCAGCTTCCACCCTTGAGCCCAGCAAGTGTCCATTGTTAGGCTCCTCGTGTGGTGTCCCCATATGCTCTCCGCAGATGCTGCATTTATTTATTGACATCTCTCCCCTCCCATGTTCCTCCCCAAGTGGGACATTTTCCCATCCTGTTCTGCATCCTTTTCATTAATTGTGTGTCCTAGAGACCTCTATTTCCATAAATAAAATCGACTCATTCTTTTTAACAACTCCATAATAATTCCATTGAGTGGAAACTATATGTAATTTATTAAACCAACTTTCCATCAATAAAATTTTAAATTGTCTCTAGTTTTCTTTCTTTTTTACTGACGTTTTTGTACACATAGTTTTGCACCCTTTGGAAAAGAGCTGAATTTTACAGGTGGACTTGCCTGAATAATTTTGCACTTCTCACAGCACTGTTATCAGTGTTAAAAGCAGCCATATTTGTGTTGGTGCTTTACTCCTTGCTGCACGCCTTCAGGTTTTATTTTTCTGATGACTTATAACTCTAAGAGGGAGGCAGGCAGGGTGGGAATTCTAATATCAGCCTTTCCGGATGAGACTCTCTAGCTGTCCAGTGAGTGAATGGCAGGCAAATGACTCAGATCCAGTTCTGACTCCAGACTCTGCACTGTTTTCCATTCACATTGTTCTCTCTTCCTTTCGCATCTTCTCTGAGAGGTCTCACGGCCAGCATTTTGCGTCCAGGATCATAGCAGGCTCTTTCTTTCAGTATTCAAACTTCACTGTGTTCGATAGGTAGGAACACATGTGAGGCCTTTTGCCCAGGCAGCATGTTGTCTTTCCGATGCGGTAATGGGAGTGTCAGGGGAGGGAGGGCGGGGAGGTGCAGGAGTGGTCACCTGACAGTAATCGATCTTCATAATTTCATATTTGCAGTGTGAGGGCAGGAACAGCTGCTTGTGGGAGTTACTGTACAAACAGTGGTACCGGCTATTGGTGGTGTATGGGAGCCTTGATATTACATGTGGGGCTCATTTTTATTTATTTTTTAAAAATTTTACTTGTTTATTTTTAGAGAGGGGTGGGAGGGAGAAGGAGAGGGAGAGAAACATTGATGTGTGAGAGAAACATCGACTGGTTGCCTCTCGCGTGCCCCAGCTGGGGACCTGGCCTGCAACCCAGGCATGTGCCCTAACTGGGAATTGAACCTGTGACCTTTCGGTGTGTAGGCCGACACTCAATCCACTGAGTCACACCAGCCGAGGCTCTTTTTTATTTTTTAATCACCATATGGTTGTCTATGTCTATGGGTTTTTTGGTTTTTTGTTTTTTGTTGGGATTTTTTGTGAATTTGTTTGGGGTTTTGTTTCGCTTAATTCCTTCACCTTTTGTACCCATTTCTGCAGCTTGGCTCCCCTCTGACAGCTGTCATTCTGTTCTCTATCCATGAGTCTCTTTATATTTTGTTAGTTTATTTTGTTCATTAGATTCCACATATAAGTGAAATCATATGGTACTTGTCTTCTTTGACTGGCTTATTTCACTTAGCATGATGCTCTCCAGGTCCATCCATGTTGTTTCAAAGGGTAGAATTTCCTCTTTTATAGCCGAGTAGTATTCCATTGTGTAAATGTGTACAGCTTTTTATCCACTCATCTACTGATGGGCACTTGGACTGCTTCTAAATTTTAGCTATTGTAGGTAAGGCTACAATGAACATAAGGGTATATACATGCTTTTGAATTAGTGTTTCAGGTGTCTTCAGACATATTCCAAGAAGTGGAATCGCTGTATCATAAGGCAGTTCCATTTTTAATTTCCTGAGGTACCTCCATACCGCTTTCTGCAGTGGCTGCACCAGTCTGCATTCCCACCAACAACGCACAAGGGTTCCCTTTTCTCCACATCCTCGCCAGCACTTGTTTGTTGATTTATTGATGATGGCCATTCTAACAGGTGTGCAGTTTTAATGTGCATTTTTCTGATAATTAGTGACTTTGAGCATCTTTTCATATGTCTGTTGGCCATCTGTATGTCCTCTTTGGAGAAGTGTGTATTAAGGTTCTTAAGTGGATTATTTTGTTTCTTTGTTGTAGTTTTGTAAGTTTT